>CM062820.1:1143837614-1144079921 GCA_031772625.1 Pinus tabuliformis | reverse complement strand
GGAGCTATTGTTTATTTTACTGTTTTTTAGATTGAGATGGGTAGTGGTTCCTCCTGTTGGGGTTTACAGATCCATTCTTCTTGCTACCCCTGTTGTTGAGGTTTTTGAGATTTCGTTTATTTACTGTTTATTATTAGCTTGTTGGGTAGGAGTATACTCCTGTTGGGGTTTACATACCCTGTTTCTGGATGCCCTGTCCGAGGGCTTTATCTGCATACTTCCCTGAAGTATTGGTTATTGTAAGTGGTTTTCCCACACTACAGCATATGCGTTTCAGCATCTACAACATGTAATTTTCTGAAATTAATGGAAATTACGCGCTCTTTTCTTCGGAAAAAAAGGATCTTGTTATATATTTGTCAAGTAAAATGTTGTCTTGTTTAATGAGTTTCTCATTCATGATTTTATTATAAACAAACTAATGAAGAGTTATGGTTAAAAAAAATATTTTAAGAGATTAACACGGATTTTTATTTCCATAATCGAGTCTTGTTTTCAAAATATATAAAAAATGATAAGAAAAACTAAAATTTAAGGAAATCTCTCTAAGTGAGGCTTGAAAAAATGCTCCTTTTAGCATTTGGATTTAGCATAACTGTTTTATTAGCAAAAGTTAAATCAAACCAAAACGTGCAAAAAAGAACAACACAATTTAAGAAAGAAAAATTGAAGCAGAAAAGAATAAACTGAAATAAAACACACAAATAGATGATAATAAAAATGCATACCTAGAAGAATTTAATAATAAGTTTACCTCATGGGTCTTCATCTTCCTCCATGTATTCTTAAAAATGTTTAAAATCATCTTTTTATTCAATCTATAAAACATTAACAAAAAGAAATCTAATATATTCCTAATCCTAATCTAAAAAGAAGATTAAGACTAGGTGAGATCAAACTTCTAGTGTAACCATTCAAGCGCTTTATTTGTTGCATGTGCATAAAAGTCAAAAATCAATTACAAAAGCGCAATTATAATTAAACTAATAAACTAAATTCATTATGTACATCTAATGCTAAAGTATGTACAAACATCAACTTCTTTACAAATAACTTCTTTGTATACCGTCTCTTTTGGAATGTTCTCTCTGAACTAATATCTATGGGATCATAAAAGTATGAGTGTATATTTGTGAGAGATTGAAAACTAACAGAGGAGAAGGTAGCAGGTCAGATTGTGTAGGAACACTCTCAAGAGTTAAATTTGGTCGACAATGCCTTAGAGAATAAAGAGATATTTGAAATGAGATGAACATTAAGTGAAAATGGAAAAGAAATTTTTCTTGATATTCAACTACATATTCATTATTTTCTATTAATGAATCTCAAGGGTCTTCAATACTAGGATTTTGAACATGTCTGCATAAAATATCACAAAAGAAAACATAACAAAAGAATCGAAAGAAAGTGAACAAAACCAAATCGTTGTGTACATTATAATTACAAAATAATGTTACAGGGCAACTTTGGAACCTATCATTAAATTCAATAATTGAATTGCCACTAGAAGGACATTCCAACAAAATGTTATAGATGCAAGTTCCCAAAAGACAATTAGAATGAATTGCTTTAGAAACTTACAAAATAGGCTCATCAAAGTTCTCAAAATTAAATTCGTGTTCAACAAGAGGAGACAATATTACAACACGTGAATCTTCATGATATGAATTAGTTTTTAATATTAGTGCACTTTGTCCAGAATGAAAAACTTTTTCATCATCATCATGGTATTCATCGTAAATTACCTCATTCTATTGGAAATCAGATGGTTGATCTGAACTAGAAAGATGATAAAATATGTGAGAGGGAGATTCATGAGCATCGTTAATGACTAAAGAGTTATCATCCGAATGAGTGATAATTTCATAATTTTCAGAACTAGTGGTAGAATTGTTTTCAACTGGAAGATTAAAATGATAATCATTTAATACAATATGATCTGAAAAGATATCTGGATAAAGAAAATAATGACTATCAGAATATAATGTTGGTTGAAAAGATTAATCTTGACAATTTGCATTATAATTCTGGCTTAATGAAGCTCTTTCAGTTGTGGAAGTAGAAATTTGTTCTGAATTTTCATAATCTACCTTAGGAGAAGAGAGATTGACATATTCATTATTTAAATCTTGTTGTTAATTAAATTCTATTGCACCTACTTGCAGATCACAAGAATCATTAGAAACTATTTCAGTGACATTTTCGAATTCTGCATTTATATTTGAAAGATTCATTTCAAAAATCGGAAAATGTGTGTTGCAAATTTTCAAAGATAAAGGTTGTGATCTAATTTCAATCTTAGGCTCAGGCTCAATAAAATTAATTGCAGATTCAAGACTAAGTAATGAATTAGATATATCTTGTTTATCATTTAATTCGGTATTTTCAGAATTAGAAGAAACAAGAGAGGAAAAATGCTCAATCAAATCTTCACTTGAAGGTAAATCAAATAAATGAAATCTATAACAAAGTGACCAAAATATGTTAGAAAATTCTTCTAAAGATTATTATCCAATTCTAAACACCAATTATCATAGTTATAATTTTGATGCGCTTTTAGAAATCCCTACATGAAATGGTTCCAAGAATGAATTGATTTCGCTGGTAGTGCTTTGAACCATTGCGTATTCGTCCTCAAAATGTCAGATTAAGAAGCCTACAGATCTCATTGTCAGTAGTAATATTGAAAGATTCACATATATTTACAAAATTACAAAGATGATCTAAGGCAGAAAATTTACTCTCACCATCAAACTTCAAACTAGACAAGGACTCAATATGCTTCTTGATCATCCCTCTGGTAAGTTTGGATGAGTTGAAAGGCTCAAGGCTCTCCTATTAGCGCAAAAATGTTGATCGACAAAAATGGCCTCATCAACATGTAAGGGACACCGCCCGATCGGGAACTTAAAGTAGCTCCTTTTCCGTTGAAATGGTGTTCTAACTGGTTCAATTGGGTCCAGTTACCCTCTCTCTATCTCTACTAGCTTAAAGTATGACTTTCACCTACCAATAGAGAAGAGACATCAGATTGGCTCTTCTTGCTGATCGGGCAAGAAAGTGATCCTTAAGTTGACTTTCTGGCCCATCCAAACCACTCTAAAGGCTGCCTCTGTATGAGGGGACTTCTAGGATGCCAAAAGTAGAACTAAATGAAAAGTATAATCTAAGATGCATCTAATCCTAGAGCTACCTTGATTGAAGGAAGGATTAGTCCTTCTCTCAATCAAGAGCAAGCTAAAAGGATAGGAAAATAAATAGAAGCATGTTGAAATTGGAATTAGATAAAGGAAATAGATCGGGGAAATAACTCCAAGATCTAATCCTTGTTTGAGAAAATGTATACAAATAAATTCCTATTAAATAGTTAACAAACATCCAACTTCAAACATCTCAAATTCCCAATAAAACATATGCATAAGAACAAAAATATTCATGCCACAATACTGAAATAGTTCAAATACATGACATGTAGAAAGCATGACATCTATAAGAATAAATTGTTAGATAGCTAGTAACTCAAGGAGATAAAGGTCCGTTCTTATGCAATTTCCAGTTTCAAAACTCATTCCTGATTAACCCTGCAACATAGCTTGACCATTTTTTAAATGAGTATAACAGTGAACATTTAACAATAGTGCTAAAGCCAAACAATTATACTCATACATCATAAATGAATTTAAAAAAAAATACTGAAGAATTTATTTTCAATAACAGAGCAAGCAGTAGTGCTATGCAACCAATTACAAAAATAAATATTATTATAAAGATGAATCAAGTTACAGAAACAATAGAGAGATACAGTAGTGCAAGTCCTCTACTTCCTCAAAACTCGATTCCCTGTCTGCAGAAAAGGATCCGATCAAATTACAGTGGTGTAAATGAGTTTCAACTCCCCTATACAAATAGGTTGTAAGCCGAAGCAATCCTTTGCATCTCTTCCTTTCAAATTTGAATCCCCATAACTCAACCCATAGATGAGTATTTATAAAAAATGGGAAAATATAATAGACTCCCCTTATCTCTCAACAACAAAGTTAGTTACAGCAAAGATGGCTTCAGTTGGAATTCTGGAAAAATGCAGATGAGCACAGTAGAACGAATTGCTCTGTTTGATTTGTGCAGTGCTAAAATTATCTCGTTGGTTTCATAGTGAGTAATTGATTCAACAACCTTTTCCTATTAATAGATCCATTTGCCACCTCGAGGAATTTCATTGGCAATCGTATCATTGGTCAGATCTTGTTTCATTATTAGCCTTTATCGGAAGCTCTCTGTCAAAAGAAAACATAATTAGTTTTTTTTTTTTTTTTGTAACGAGCTTTTTCTTTTTTAAATGTCGAAAAACAAACTTAAACCATAAAATGTGAAAAACTATATTTATGCCCAAAGCCATATAAATCACGATTTTTTTAATTTATACAATCGCTGCCCATAGGAGGTGACAAGCGGTAGACGTTAATAGGTATCGAAGAAATGGATATCGAAACTTTCAACAATGGCAATAATATAAAACTTGTGATGTAAAGAAGTCTCGATGAGGAGTAGATGCGATATCAACATTAAACCGATGTTTATATTCTCATCGGATCCAGAGGAATATCAGAAATCAGAGGTTTAAGATATCAAGGGTTTTACAATTGTTACCATTTAAAACTTCTAATATACAGACGGACGTGATGTTCCAGTTAGACCATCGTTAATACGCAAATCGGGTCTAACATATCGGAGCCTGGCAGATATCGGAAGTTAGAGGGGGGCGTATTGGGATATCAAAGATGGAGAGATTACCAGAGGTCAGAGCGAGAGGTTATATCGCTATCGGAGATCAAAGGGAGTGTTGATATTAGACGCTGAAAAGAGTGACAGCCGATAGGAAGTTTCGATATGGATAGGAGGGGTTTATCAGAGAATCAGAGGGTTGGGAATATCGGAGATCGACGATATGAGGATATCGGAGTATCAGGGATGTCATATATCAGAGGATGGGTGAAAAGAAATAGTGGAGGATCGAAGGAAGTTTTGAATCAGAGTTTTTAAAATGTGTCTCGAAAAGAAATCTTCGATATGCATTACCTCCGATATGTCGGAGTGGAAACAATGACATGGAATGTGGGTCCTTCGACAATCGGTTTATTATATTCATTTGATTATTGAAAAGAGCCACTTTATTGATTGGACTTTGAATATCGGGGATTTCAAATGAATTCCTCGGATATCAAAGTTCCGATATATTAATATGTGCACCACTTGTTTAATGGTTAAGGTCTTACAAAAGCCATTTAATTATATCAATCTTGGTCTCAGGGCCTATGTATAAAATAAAATATTTACAAAATATAAATTAAAATTACAATTAAAAATTAATTATTTACAAATAAATAAATTTATGAAACAAAAGGAATGTACAATTTATACATTTTAATAGGCCAAGGCAGTGAAAAATATCCAATCTCAATTAGGCGTCATTTACAAACCAAACAACCAAATGAGATCAAAAAGTTATGAATGGAAGATAGGAAAATATCGAACTCGTTGAAGCAATCCAAATGCTCAAAATTAAATAGTAATATGACCAACCATTCAATGAAAGGGTCCCCATAATGAGAATTAAGTTAATAATAGGGGGTTGTGTTTTCACCACAACATGAGGACATCAAATTCGAGTAGGTCTATCATGAAGAAGTGGATGTGAACCAATTGGTTCAAGAGTTTTTCCATGACCTTGGCTCTAGTCACACTTATTACACTAAATTCTACCAAATGGTAGAACTCTACTAGCACATGAAGGCTTTCACGACTCACATTTTGTTGTCTAGGGAAGCAAATTAGAAATAGATGCACCAATGGGTTGGAAGTGTTTGACAAGAAAAACGAGCTCTCAATAACTCTTTATTCCTGGTTGATGAGAAAGGATGCCAATGTACTCTTGGTTGAATTGTTGGGGCCTTCCAAGAACGCCCTAATTGTGCTCCATTCTACCTCTGATGTTATTGGTGGGCATAGTGACAACTAGTTATAGGTCTTCTTTCTATGATTTTTTTTTTTTTTTACAATTTTAGTTTGGTTGTCATTCCTATTTGGAATTAATATTAGACTCCTTAGTTATGACATGCCCAGTTTCCTTATAAACGATCTTTCTTAGTATCAATTTGTAGAACTCTACTAGCACATGAAGGCTTTCACGACTCACATTTTGTTGTCTAGGGAAGCAAATTAGAAATAGATTGACGAATGGCTTGGAAGTGTTTGACAAGAAAACATGCTCTCTATAACTCTTTATTCCTAGTTGATGAGAAAGAATGGCAATGTACTCTTGGTTGAATTGTTGGGGCCTTCCAAGAACACCCTAATTGTGCGTCATTCTACCTCTCATGTTATTGGTGGGCATAGTCACAACTAGTTATAGGTCTTTCTTTTTTTGGTTGTCATTCCTATTTGGAATTAATATTAGACTTGTTAGTTATGACATGCCCAGTTTCCTTATAAACGAGCTTTCTTAGTATCAATTTTGGACATACTTTAATTCTATACTTTAAGAACTGAAATGACCTAGTTTCCCTCTATGTAGGTTCTAGTGATGTTTTTTCTTTTATCTATATATGTTTTCTCAATACAAAAAGTGGTTTTGGGTTTGCTCTATCAATCACCCATGTTAGGTATGGATGTCTGCTAATGAGATAACATAGTAGTCTTCATGAATCTACCGTATCTATGTATTCTACTTTGACCCTTATAGAATAGCCAAACTTGCTTACAAAAAAAAATGTGTTCTAGTTATAAGAAATTAATATTGTGATTAGATATTCCAATTGCTTCATCCTAGGTTTGATATATGTATACCTAATGTGTAGAAAATCCTGTAGATTCACAAGCTCATGCAATTTACTAAAGCACGGGACAAGAATATACTTCTACTTTCAACCAGCGGAAGCCAATAGATCGATGAAAACAATAATAGCAAGAGGAAGATAAATCAATGGAACATAACACAATAAGTATACGGGGAAAGCCACAACTCAAAACCCCACTATCTATATTACATTAAATCATAAATCCAAGATGATAATACAATGCTTGTTCTCACAAGAACAATCCCAACACTCAGTAAAATCAATCTCCAACTCACAAGCAAACTCTTGGCCAACACTTAGCCAATTCTCCAGCTCTCCAAGTCCCTATTTCCTTGCGCAATTCCTATGGCTAATTAGCCCATCTTAAAGGGAAATCAGTGCATCCAAAACTGTGCAATCCCTTCTAGGTTTAGTTCCTGATTGCATGCACCATCTGTACAACTCAGAAAATTATACAACTGATAGTACATTGTCCTTGCACTCTAGTCTCAACTGGGTCTTTCTCAGAATCAACATGCATGAGTTTCTGATGAGGGAATCTTCAGTTAACTGGAGTAGCACTAGTGAATGCATTAGTGCACCAACTGACTATTAACTCTCTATTAGTTCCACAAATAGTTTGGAACTAATTTAACTGAACTTAACTCAGTAAACTGAGTTATCTAATTACAACTCACAATTAACTCATCCTGGACCCCTATAATATAGGGAGAACATATACATGACTTCAGAAAGACTTCCAACTCGAAATTCCTAAGCTAATTAAGTTAATTAAACTTAATTAACTATTTACAAGTTGCTATGAGAATAGAATTCGATTTTAATTCTCAGTTTAATTCAAGGACAAATTAAACTGGAATTTCTAGATTCTATTTTTATCATTTCTTGTTGCTATTTTCAACACTCCCTCTCAACAAGAAATGAATTCAACTCGATCTCGATCCTGAACCTTTGGAATGTTTCGCATGCAACACTTCTTTCTAGTGTTATTGGTCCAGCAACTCCAAAAAAAAAAAAAATCCAACCTGAATCAAAATGATGCCTCTGCCATCAAAGTCTATGATTGTTATTGCCTCTGTCGACTGAAAACTCTGCACTTCTGTTGACTCTGCCTTTCTGCGCTATTATCAACCCTTCTCTATGCTCTTTAGTATCTGACTGCTCTAGCATCTATCACTATGATATTTGACTACATCAATCCCACTGATTCATCCCGCTACTATGTACTTTGGGCTCTTGTAGCAAGGTACGATCCATGAGATAAAACCTCTCAATGGACCCTGCCCAATTTTAGCCCTATTAGGACTGTCACTTCACATTGCCCCACCTCACACCCGGAGGTATGGTTGCCTGTCATCCCTCTGCCCACCTGGCTCGAAATTTCCCCCTACTGGAGGTCTCTGCATGAGTGGACGCCTCCACTCGATCTCCTCTCGGCTTCTCTAATTGTGGCTACTCCACAATTGTTTGAGACTGCTTCTTCTCTGCTTGAGTGGATCTCTCAATTCGGTCTCCTCAGCTTCTCTAGTTGTGGTTGCTCCACAACATCCTGAAGTTGCTTCTGAGGCTTCTTCTGGGGCTGCATGTTGATAGGTAATTTACTCTCCCTCTCAACCACCATGTCTCTAACCTTTGCATTGCTCCTTAAGGCTTTGAATGCATCTTGAACATCAAGATCATACAGGTTCTTAACCCATGAGTCGATCTGTTTCACCTGTCCCCTGGTGATGTGTCTAAGGAGAACCTTTACCTTACTAAAAACCACATCATGGCCACGGTCTTCCAATACCGCGACTGAAACAAGATTCTTCTTTAGACCTGGAACATACATCCAATCTATGATCCTGAGAGGGGAGCCAGACTCCCTCTGAAAGGTAACCGTACCGATCCCAGTAGCTTTATACCTCTCGTCATCTCCAAACTTTATGCTCTGCTTGAGGTCTTTCTCCTCAAAATCACTAAAGAGATCTCTATTCCCCGTCATATGGAATGAGACACCATTGTCAAGATACCACACGCCTCCCATGGCAGTGCCGAACATGCATGCAATGAGAGTGAAATGAAATTCAAATTGTGAAGCTAGAGCTTCATCTGCTGTCGCTATTGTTGGCTCCTTCTTGCTTTCTTTCTTCTGTGGGCAGTTCTTGGCATAGTGCCCGTGCTCATGACAGTGAAAACACTTGACTTTCGTCAAGTCCATCTTCTTTCCACCCTCCTCACCTTGGGACTTATTTCCCTTGGCCTTCTTTGCCTTACTCGCTAAGGCAAAATCATATTCCACTTCCTTAGAAGAGGTCCTGTCTCTAGTGTTCCTCCTAATCTCCTCCTGCATCAAATCTGACCACAGTCGTTCCCAATTTGGCAGATTCTCCCGACGATTGACATAGTCCTAATAACTATGCCAACTCTTTGGGAGTCCAACAAGAGCAAGACTCACCATATCATCCTCAGTAACGATGATTCCAACACTTCCAAGTTCATCACGACATTGAGTGAACTTGGTCAAGTAATTTGGAATTCAGTTGCCTGCCTCCATCTTGATTTTTTGAAGTTTATCTTTCAGTACCAACTTCCTTTGGTCACTGCTATTATGTAAAATTTCCTTCAATGCTTTCCACATAGCATGTGGAGTTTCCTTCCCATTGAGACTCGAGACAATGTGGTCTCGAACTCCCTCAAGTATTATCTGCCTCTCCCTTGCCACACACTTCTTCCATTCAGCCATATTCTGAGCTTTCGATGCTGGTGGCTTAGGAATGTCATGATCAATGAATTCCTTCAAGCCATTATCCTCCAACATGGCCTCCATCCTGTCCTTCTAGGTTATATAATTCAAGTTGCCATCCAAGGCATACTCGAGCTGCAAACTGTAGAATGCCATCTGTCGATCCTAAAGTATGTATTGCAAATTCGAATTTCACTTGTAACCCAAAAACTCAAAACTTCGAAATCTCATCTCGTATATTGTTCTCCACTCTGATACCATGTAGAAAATCCTGTATATTCACAAGCTCATGCAATTTAATAAAGCACAGGACAAGAATCTACTTCTACTTTCAACCAGCGGAAGCCAATAGATCAATAAAAACAATAATAGCAAGAGGAAAATAAATCAATGGCACATAACACAATAAGTATTAAGGGAATGCCTCAGCTCAAAACCTCACTATTTGTATTGCATTAAGTCATAAATCCAAGATGATAATACAATGCTTGTTCTCACAAGAACAATCCCAGCACTTAGTAAAATCAATCTCTAGCTCACAAGCAAACTCTTGGCCAACACTTAGCCAATTCTCCAACTCTCCAAGCCCCTATTTCCTTGCGCAATTCCTATGGATGATTAGCCCATCTTAAAGGGAAACCAATGCATCCAAAACTGCGCAATCCATTCTAGGTTCAGTTCCTGATTGCATGCACCATTTGTACAACTCAGAAAATTATACAACTGATAGTACACTGCCCCTGCACTCTAGTCTCAATTGGGTCTTTCTCATAATCAACCTGCATGAGTTTCTGATGAGGGAATCTTCAATTAAATGGAGTAGCACTAGTGAATGCATTAGTGCACCAATTGACTGTTAACTCTCTATTAGTTCCAAAAACAGTTTGGAACTAATTTAATTGAACTTAACTCAGTAAACTAAGTTATCTAATTATAACTCACAATTAACTCATCATGGACCCCTATAATATAGGGAGAACATATACATGACTTCAGAAAGACTTCCAACTTGAAATTCCTATGCTAATTAAGTTAATTAAACTTAATTAACTATTTACAAGTTGCTATGAGAATAGAATTCGATTTTAATTCTCAGTTTAATTCAAGGACAAATTAAACTGGAATTTATGCGTTCTATTTTTATCATTTCTTGTTGCTATTTTCAACAAAATGTAGAATACCATTAGAAACCAAGAATATATCTAAGCACTTGGACACTTCATCCCATTGGCTTGATAAAGATGGGCTCCACATTGACAAGACCTAAGACTTTCAACCGATGTATAAATTAGTCTACCAATCTTATCAACTTTAATGTCTCTCTTCCATAAATAATGAAGTTAACGTCCCCCCTTTCCAACAACCAAACTCTCTTCTTAGACCACTTATAAAGAAAAATAAAACCCTTATCATAAGGAATTTATTTCTCATCATATGGGCCATATACATTGATCATAATAATGAACATTTCCAAACTTGGTCTACTAAATTATATGCATATACTTGAAAGCACATCAAGTAATTAGTCAAAACAAGGTTTGACCACCAATTTGTAATCAATTCCCTAGAAGGTCCCATAGGATTATTTGCCAAAAATTCCCAACATTTCAAACATTTCCTAAGACTACTAATGAGAACAACCCCACTCCCCATAGTTTACTATAAAATGCACTAACATTACAAGAAGGAATTATCATTTAATGCCATCAAACTAGGGTTATTTAACTTTAGAAACCACCCTCTACCCCTCCACCTTCCCCCCTACACGTGCGCACTCAAAATTTTCTATTGTTTACATCGTTGTATCTTGCTGACAACCTTCTCTTTTGCATGTTGCCTAAAACCCTTTTTATCTATTGATCCAGGACTCATGTCCTTGTGTACACCCATCCCTAATCCCCTCAAACAAAACCCATTGCCAACAATATTCAAATTTTTAGGTCTCAAGTCATATCATCCTTTTCCCCTACCACAAAGTTTGTCTTCTTCAATATCTAAGAGAGGATTTCCACCTCAATAGTAAAATCACTTCCCACATGGATATTAGAAAAAGAAATAGAAGAAACAACCCCACTCTCCCCACTTTCGTTCACTAAGAGACTCAACGAAAAGTGATAATTTTGACACCCATTTTTACCCTTGTAAGGAACCCCGGAAGTTTGCACTCTCTTAGTGAGAGTAGGCCACACCTCCTTTACACTAGAATCCACTACAAAAGTACCAGACTCACAAATAGGAGGTAACTTACCAAGATTGTCATGACCATTCAAAATAGACAATGATTGGGCTAGAGGATTGGAATCCTTGTTCAACTCGTTTAGGATTTGTAGGCTCTTAGAGAACTAGGCTCGACTAATGACCATGTCCAATTCTTGTGTTATGTCACCCTCATCCTTGTGATTCACATTAGGGATCTCATCCCCCCTAATAATACCGACATCAACTTGTTTATCCGTGAATACATGAACCTAAACCCCCTGAACCTTAATTATTAAACCAAGTTCAAGATATTTCAAGCCCCCATCCTTTTAAGGAGTTATGGTAGATTTCATTTCTAAACCTACCTCTTCTTTCTTCTCCAAAATTTGATAAATGCATGGGTACAAATAGTTTTTTGTGACATGACCATATATATGCACCGAGCATAACAAAATGGTACATTAACATAATCCAACACTTCAGTAAATACTTTATTACCAACCTCAATCTCGAAACACTCCACAAGGAAATTTGTAATGATCCAGATTGGATCATTATATTATTTTTCATCCATCTTGATGCTTTCAAAGTGGAAAATTTGAGGAATCAACTCAGTGGACCAATTTTACCAATGGGTTCCAATTCGGCAAATTGGGGTTTGAAAGCTTTTAAAAATAGTTTGATGCATCAGATGACATGTTTTGAGGGCAAAAATTTGTCACTTGTGTGTTGCACCGCTAGTGCTATTCTACACATAGAAAGCTTTCCAATGACACAAGAATTGCCTCAATCGAAGACCATGTGAAAAAGTTATGTCGCTCGGATGTTGATATTCATGTTTGGTCCACCATGATTTGAGAGGATGTAATATTAGCCCCTGTTATTCATGGAAAATGTGTTAGCCATGTGATCATGATGAATAAGACTCTAGAAAATTTAATATTGTAACTCTATTTAAGAGTTGAAGCAGTCAAATGTAACCACTAGTAGGCTATCACACTGTGGTATAATTGGGTCACTGGGAGGAAAAGGGATTCCATTCTATTTGAGTGCATTTTGTTTCGTAGATGAGTAGAGTTGCTAAGAGTATATAGAGAGAGAGAAAATAAATACGATTTGTGCATTGTGGTATCCCATGGGCCACATGTTTCACTCCTTTGTACTTGCATCCATTTCCATTCAGATAAAAAGAGAGCAAGGGAACCTCACCTTCCAGCTAGGATTTCTCCTGTAAGGGTTTCCCAAGTTATATCATGTGTTATTATGGTTGTGAGTGATTGTATTTATGTTTGTTCTATATTTTCCATATTTCATATATTGTATGCATAAAATAGTAACCTAATAAATCCAAAAGTCTAAGGAAAGATAACCTTCATAGTATAGATTTCGGATTTTAAGTATATTTTTATCAGATCTATTGTGACAGATTGTCCAATGGATATCCACAAGAGTTAAGGGATCACCCAATGTTAATGTCAACCAAAATTTTTGCAACTAATTTCTCAATCACTATAGTTATAATCTGGGTCAAATATAATAGTTTTACCTAGTATATTATTCACATATCTTAAGAATTTATTTGATCAAAATTCAAGTGGTAAGCTTAGTATCTTGACCAAAATCAAAACCTTGGTAGCCATTTCTAAACATGGATCAAAACAAGAATGCCATATATTGAAAGTAAAAAATGCATATGTCTAAAACAACTTCCCCCATCGTAATACAAAGTGAATCCTTCTCTAAGTAGAAGATAAATCCAAACCACCCTTTATTGAAGACATGGAAAGTCAGGCCATAACCTAGAAATAAGCTCCAATACTTTTTTCCTCCAATCATTCATAAATGATGTTTAAAGGTGCCTTATAAAGGATTTTCCTTCTAAACCCATTACCTTGTGTATAACTTTCTTCTTTACCAATTTTTGGTGCTTCCATGTATGCACTTCACTCTTAAAACTAGGAAACATAGTCACCCCCCACTTCATCCCAACCAAATAGTTTAAATCAAGGGTTTTTTTCTAATCTCTACCTTGGACCACCTACTTAATAACCATGAGACTAGCAAATGACTAACCTCTAATCAACCACTTGAGATTTGTCCCTTTTGTTCCAATTTCCAAATAACAAGATGAGGAAAAATCTAGAGAAACAACTCCTTCAATGTAGTTTCATTCAACCTAAGTATTGATCTCCATACCATGAATGACGCTAAATAAATATTAACCTACGTATATCGACCATTAATGGACCTAACATAACTAATGTAATTTAACACACCTAGAAACCTACACATATTGTTGTGGCTACAAGGTACTTTATAACATTCACAAATATTCATGATATTATAGTATAACATACCCAGATATTTGATCAAATGGTAATCAACATTATGATGTAGAAATTGTAGGCAATTATCATATATCAATACAAACAACAATGCCCATAAACAAAAATAATTAAATTCCCATATAGATAGTCATCCAATTTAACACATACATAATAAATTATGATAATACAAGGATTATAACCAAGTGCATGGAAAATACAACAATATACCTAACCAACACTTTCCCATAAAAAGTAATTGCATTTGATATAGAATTATGGCCTCTCCTTGGATACCACAAAGCTATAAATTAACAACATTGGAAACTGCTTTATAAAATAAAGGCAAAATTATGTCTTATGCATTATAAATATGGTTGCAATGACCTATATAAATAAATACCATACAACCCATCACTAAATTTCCCAACCATTATTAATTGTCGGGCTTGTGTCTTCCCTAATAAGCATATAATTCTTATTTACAACAATACTCGTAAGAATTAGTCATTAACAAATAATATTATAGACCAAATTAATCATCTATTAGAGGTTCATATTAAGGGAAAAAGCTCGAGGAGAGAGTTTTTCCTCCCAAATAGGTGATGACTCAAGCACATGCTACCCACATGTTGGGAAACAAATGAACAAGGGTGAATTTTCTAGCTATGGTTTTTGTTTCCGCTCAAATTCTAAACATTTTAGCTAGGGAAATGGTATTTTAGCCCATTTTTGTAACAACCCTAGTGAAAAGTTCATGTAATAACAATTAATAAAGGCAAAATAAGACCACGATTGAGGAACACTTATTCCAAGCTGAATGTTGGGCAAAGATATACTAGTAGGCATCACTGGATGTGTTTATGGTTAAGGAAAATTGACAAAGGCTAAGCCAAATGCATTAAAAGGCAAAAAAGCATTTTTGGCACATTTATTTATGAAAATAAAGGAAATTACGAGAAAAGTAAGGTGAAAGGTCACAGGTTGCATATGAGGAGGAAAGTAATGGAAAATGATGAAATTAGAGGCCTCATTCATAAAAAGGCTTCTAAGGATCAATTGGTAACCTTTTTCCTATTCAAGGTTGGAGCTCTCTCATTATTCTCTCTCGCTCCCTCACTCTTGGTAACTTAGAGTTTTCTTGGAGCACTCTAGCTTTGGATCAAGGAAGGAAAAGCAAGCAAAGAAAAACGAAGGAAAGCAAGGATGAAGGAAGGAAAAGAAAGCAAAGAAAAAGGAAGGAAAGCAAGGATCAAGGAAGGAAAAGAAAGCAAAGAAAAAGGAAGGAAAGAAAGGATCAAGGAAGGAAAAGAAAACAAAGAAAAAGGAAGGAAATCAAGGATCAAGGAAGAAGAGGAGGATCAAGAAACTTCAGCAGGAATACTTGCAGGTAACATATTGCATGTGTGATTTCCTAACTGGTTCAGACATGCATGGCTTTGCATGTTGGTGTATGGTTCTCTTGTTGTCGGTGGCATGGTTTTTTCGGGTTATTACAGTGGTTTTCAACCTAGCCTTGCCTTTTTTGGATGCCATGGTGTGTTGGGATGTTTATTTCAGTTTTGAGCTTTCGTTTGTTGGAATGACTTCACAATCCAGGGTGGAGGTGGTCTCAAGGTTCATTCTCAAAGGCATAGGAATCCCTTGACCGGTTTTGGCAGGATACATGGTAAAGCATGAGGGAGGAGTCTCCATTTAGGGCTTAGTGATTTGGGTTTGGATTGCGGTAAAGCCTGAGATATTGGTCTCCATTTAGGGCATAGTGATCTAGGATTGGATTGCGGTAAACCCTGAGAGACAAGGAGACGGAAAATTCCTCAATGAGAGTGATGGATTCTAGATGGCATTCCAAGTTCGGTTTGGTTGTGATCGGAGCACCAATTTGGTGCAATCACGGTTTGGTGAGGGTGGAGGTGGTTTAACCTCTGGAGTCCTTTGGTTGTTTTTGGATTGGTTTTTCCATGAGATCCCACATTCATGCTTGGAATATGGCATGGTGGTGATTGGCTGAAAGAAAGATTTGGTTCAACCATGTCTATAGTCGGGTGGTACGTGGAAGTCCCCAAACTGGTCGGATTTGCCTATGATTAATGAAAGTCAAGTTCTCTTTCTTTTTCACTTGTTTATATGTGGATTTAATGGTTGTTATATCTCTGATATTTATATGGTTTTATGTTGGTTATAAGCATGGTTAATTGATTGATTCATGTCATGGTTATTTCATGTATTTACTTGTGAATGTTAAAATGATGGATGCAAGACCTAATTGATGTTATAATAGTTCAATAGAGAAGGTGGTGATCCTTCTTGTCATGTTTCATAAGTGTTTTCAGTCATTCATGCTTTGTCTTGTATCCTAGACCTGTAGGTTGCATTGATGCCAAGTGTTTGACAGAATGTCAGTCCCAGTTGGGGATGGTCAGGCTTAGTCCTGAGGTTGTTTTCTGGTTTATTAGCTTTGTCATCATGTATTTGATGGATTCTGAAAGTTATAACAAGTTCTGGGCAGTGGCCAAAATTCTGGGCTAGAAAAGTGCCTTGAATTCCACGGACAATGACATTGGTCTGCTAGGAAAAGCCCTTGAATGTTGGCTTGCAGGCCTATGAGAGCATCCAGAGGTCCTTGAACGCTGGCATGCCTATAGCATGAGAGTTTCAAGAGGTTAAGATGCATAAAAGGACATTGGGACCCAATGGTAGGATGTCTGAGTGACTGAGATGTCTCGTGGGGTTGTTGTTATTGATGTGTAAGGTCTGGTTGATGCGTTCCGCTGATTCCATTTCCTTAAGGTCACCAAGGAGGTTGAATCCCTTACAGTGGCCTCTCTCGTCGCATGTTTACCCTGATTGGCGAGTTACTTGGATAGATGTGGGAGGAGGGTGGTTACAATTTACATGAAAGCCATCCCACTCACCAACCTCTTTTCCCCCCTAATCCCTGTATAGCACAAGGAATGGGATCCCCTTCACTTCGAAATAGTCCTCTATGCCACCCCGCTTCTCTCCAATGCTCCAACACAAGCTAACAAGGATATATCTAATGTTGGGAACTAGGAAAATTTTAGTTGTACAACTACAATGCTCCCCACCATGGTTTCCTTATATGTACATGGAAACAAAGTCATTGCAACAAAATCTTTCTCTTCCCCCATCATACATGAATAGTAGAACAAATAAATTATTTGCTTTAGTATCAAATTGATACCTATAAGCCTAGCTTGCAATGCACATACGAGAACAAGCTACATCATAGTAACAAAAAGAACACACATAAAAAAGAAGAAAGGAGTTTCGAGAAGGAATTTCAACCACCTTTCCAATTAGTATTCATGCATATTTACACATAGATGATATAGTTGGAGTAGTTGTACCCGCTCAAACTAATCACTCGTTATGTCTACTATGTGCTTTTACTACTTATTACATAGTTTTACATACAGTAAGTATGATGACTTATTACATATGCCTAAGAGGCCCTGCCAATAATACCTCACCCAAGGCTTGCATGCCTACTAAGCTTGTACGATAAATCATGCCCATCTAATAAGATTGGGAAGATAACTTATAGCATATAAAACAAAATATTAAGGAGAATTGGAGCTAGACACTTGGCATCATTAATGATATAATATTTATTGACCTCCCTACTTCTGATCCAAATTTAAAGAGGAACACAACAAATTACAGATATAACCATAAATACAAAGATGCAGCAAAAATAACACCTCATTTCATTAATATCAAATACTGAAATATGCTTACAAATAGAATGTAAATAAGACTAGCTCGAGCGATGGTAAGTTATCTCTAAGAAGAGATGTGGCAGCTAGATGCCTATAAACTGTGTTACAATGAGGCTCAAGGGCCTATTTATTATTGAAAAACATGAGAAAACCCTAAACAACCAAAACCCTAACCCCAGGAGATGTAACGCCAAGAGCATGTGGACCCCGTTGGGGTTAGTTGGGCAACCAACTTCCCGGGGTCATAACTTGGTCATATTATGTCTGATTGGCACGTACGATACCTTGTTGGAAAGGTCTCTCTGAGTATTACAAGATTTTTTGTAGGCCCATGCCTTTGGCAACAAGCTTGCAACAAACCTTAAAAAAACACTATTTAAGGGCTCAAAACTGCTTCCGAAGTTCAAGACCTAAAAAACTGCTAAAAATAGTAAATGCTGAAATAAGAAAGGAAACAAATGAAACTGACTAGAGGTCTAGGTGGTAGGTGGGTGGACACCAATATTCACCTGGATCATTCCTCTCCCCTTAGGAAGCTATTGCGTGCAAAGCCTCCATGAGGTGAGGAAATTTCTGTTGAACCTAGTCCCTGGTGAGCCACTTGCCTTGGCGCAAGAGTTGGCCAGATTTGACAACCCGATATAGTTGGATCTTTTACTAGTGAGTGTTCCTAACATGTGTGTCCATAATCTGATTACTTGTGGCATGTTCCATGCAGTCTAGGTTTAACTCTATTGGTGTGAGTTGTTCTGCAATGTCTGATATGTCCACCAATGGTGGGAAGTATGGTCGAAGGCAGTCAACATTTAACACTGGGTGGAGGCCAAGGAATGGAGGAATGTTGAGCTCAAAAGCATTGTCTCCCACAACATTGGTAATGGTGTAAGGACCATATCAAAGTGGTTTGAGCTTTCGATGGGCTCCGGGAAGGCGTTCTTTCTGAAAATGCAACCAGACTTTGTCACCCACCTGAAACTTGTGTGGCACCCGATGTTGATCATGTCACTGGTTGTAGTTGGAATTTGCCTTCTCCAGGATGTCTTGAACCTGTTGGAGGATGTGTTGGATGCGTTCAATAAATCTTGTCACTTTATCAACCTCATACAGTACATCTGTGGATTCTGTCTACGTAGTCGCATGAAGCATGTCAACATCAATCAAACACAATGGTTGAAATCTTAGTCCCACTAGAAAGGGATTGCGACCAATCGAGCTATGGAGAGCTATATTATAACTATGATGCACATATGGGAGACTCTCATCCCAAGTTTGAGGATGCTTGGAGTTGTACATGCAGAGTATGTGCACTATCATCTTATTAACGACCTTCGTTTGGCCATCAGTCTAGGGACGGAAGGCAGTCAATTTGGTGAGCTTGGTGTCCAATAGTGTCCAGAGACTTGACTAAAATGTGCTTAGGAACCTACCATCGGGATTTGATATAATGGTATTCGGGATCCCAAAATACACCCATACTCATTCAAAGAAGAGTTTGGCAGTGTCCTTTATTGTGACACTCTTCTTGCAGGCCACCAATATAGCCATCTTAGAAAATTTGTCCACGACCAGAAATACACAGTCATTACCATGCTTCGTAGAAGGGAGGCCAGACATATAGTCCATGGATATGGACTCCCATGGCTGGATGGGAGTAGGCAGAGGAGTGGATAGGCCTTGCTTCTTGATGGTTTGCTTGGCGATGGCACAGGCAGTGCAGGATATGATATATTTACAATCATCCAGTTGCAGTTTGGGCCAATAAAAGTACTTTTGTAGTACATCCACAGTTTTCTCCACACCAAAGTGTCCTATGACCCGACTGTAGTGTGCCTCATAACTAAGCTTGGCACGCTCGTTTGAAGCAACAAAAAGTTTGCCCAGGTAGCATAATAATGTGTCCTAGAGGTGGAAACCAGGAACTTGCTTGTTAGCTACTAGCATCTGGTATGTCGAGTCGAACTCTGGATCATTTTTGTATAGTTGCGGCCATCTAGAAGTCTCGTGACCACAAGAGTTGAGAAAAGTAGTCAGTGCTGTAACTGGGGGCCGGCTGAGGCAGTCTGCAACATGATAGGTTCTACCCTTTTTGTATTTAATGTTCAAATTGAATTGTTGCAGATATGTAGACCACTTTCGATGTCGATTGTTCTGTAACTTTCCTTGTGTCTGTATAAATTGAAGAGGTCATTAATCGGTGTAGATGACCATCTCCTTCCCCAAAATGTAGTGCTCCCATTGTTGGCAAGCTTACATGATGGAATACATCTCTTTATCATAGGTGGGGTACTTCTGAATTGTATCAAAAAATGCCTCACTATGATAGGCCACTTGATGCCCTTGCTCGGTGAGGACTCCACCAATAGCATAGTCTGAGGTGTTTGTCTCAATTTCAAATGGTTGCTATAGGTATGGCAATGTGAGTACCAGTGCAGAGCAGAGGCGGTGCTTCAACTCAACAAATGCCTTCTGTTGGGACTCAGACCAGGAAAAATTTGCTTTCTCCCCGCCCTTAGTAATCTGACTCAAAGGTCAAGTGATATGGGAGAATCCCAACATGAACCTCCGATAGAAATTTGCAAGGTCCAAAACACTGCGAAGTTCTGTTAGAGTGGTCGGGGCTGTGTAATCCCGAATGACTTGGATCTTGGTTGAGTCCACATGCATGCCACACTCATCTATGATGTAACCCAGGTATTGGGCTTAGCTCATGCCAAAGGTCCATTTCTCTGAGTTGGCACACATTTTGTGCTGCCGAAGGATTTGAAGGACCTGCTAAATGTGTTGCAAGTGTTCTTCCCAACTCTTGCTGAAGATGAGGATGTCATCCAGATAAACCACCCACAACGAGTTGGTGAAGGGCCGCAAGATGTCATCCATTAGCCTCATAAAAGTAGTAGGGGTATTTTTCAACCCGAAGGGCATAACCAACCATTCAAAAAGGCCTTCCTTAGATTTAAATGTGATCTTCCATACATCTGTGGGCTATATTGGAACCTTCTGATAACCAGACTTCATATCGATCTTGTTGAAACACTTGGCCCCCTTGAGTTGGTCCAACAAGTCATCAATATGTGGGATTGGATACTGTTCCTGATAGTGATTTTGTTTAGTGCCCAATAATCAATGCAGAGCCTAGAGGTCCCATCCTTCTATTATACAAGTGCACTCGGGCTCCCACAAGGCAAGGAACTTGGTTGGATGTGCCCTTTCTGCAGCAACACCTGGATTTGTCGCTTGATCTCTTCATTTTTCATAATGGAGTGACGATATATTGGCCCGTTGGGTAGAGGTGCTGCGGGAGTCAGATCGATTGAATGCTTGACCTGACAATGCAAGGGTACCCCTCTGGGTGAGGAGAAGATGTCCTTATATCCTTCCATGACTGTATCCACATGCTTCTGCTGCTTGGAGGAACCCTTCCCAGGGGCCATGGATGTGGCTATGAACTTCCCCTTACTTTGAGAGAGAATTAGAAAGAAAACAAATTTCCAGTGTGGGAGATGACCTTACTGCATTACTTAGTAGAGATTAAAGAGATGGTGATAGGTACCTCCGGTATCCTGTATAACTTAGTACCCAAAGAAATAATAACAAAGTAAGGTCTAGACTCATATACAGGGTGTTGCTTCCATAAGTATGGTTTTCCTAATAATATATCACAAAATTCAAGAGGAGCAACACCACACAATACCTCATCTGTGAAAGGCTTGATGTTGTAGGGAAGGTGGCACTGTTGGCTGACACAAAGATATCGTGCTTGGTGAAGCCACCCGATGGTATACAGATGTAGATGTGTTGTAGTCGGTAGGCCTAGCTGCTTCACGACCTCTGCTGAAATGAGGTTCTTTTGGCTCCCGCTCTTGGCCAAAGTGGCACTAGGCTTCGCGTCAATGATCTGCTTCCTTTTGTCATTCCCCTTGTTGGGTTCTGACTCAGAGTCAGAAATGCGTCAGACTCAGAAGCCTTTAGCTCGGCCACCAGTGATTGCTTGGCTAGACACTTACTTGTGTTGTGAGTGAAGATCTTATGGAACTCACACCACTTTCCCGTGTCCTTCTTTGTCTTCGTGGTGTTGTTCTCTTCTTGCAGCTTCAGTGGGTTATCTTGGGTTGCCCACCTTGGCTTTGCCCTTTGCTCTGCGGTTTGGGGTCGCATTTCCCTTGCTTCAGATTCACAGATCCAAAGTCTTGCTTTTCTGTTTAAGCTTCTGCTTGATCTTGACAGCGTATTGGTACGTCGTGCCAAGCGAGGAGATGTCCAAGAACTCCATCTCATCCTAGATGTACATGTGTAGGTAGCCATAGTACTTGAGTACCAAATGTTTCTAAGAATCCTTGATACCCAACTTTGTGTGAAGGGTATGAAAAACATTGGTAAACTTCGGCACCTCTTGGTTCCTTCCATGTCGCAGTGTTGTGCACTTTATGTATTTATCCTCATAGCTGCCGACAGGGTAGTACTACTCCTTGATGGCATCCCGGAACGAATCCCAAGTGGTTGCGGCCAAAAATAGTGAGGGTGTACTTTCATCCTTCTACTCACAGCAGGTTTCCCACCAATCCTTGACGTGGGGGGCGACTTTGAGAAGAGCAAAAGTAATATTTTCCAGGCTGGAAAAATCATGAACAAAAAATATCCTTCTACCAGACTTAACCATTTATCTACGGCGTCCGCATCTCTCTAACCCTCAAATATGGGAATGCCAAAGTTAACTTGTGCCTTAAAGGGTATGGCGCTTCCAAAGTAGCTGATGGAAGTAGATGCATCGCCCTTGGGTAGCCGCTGAAGTATCTGGGCAAAGTTGTCCATCATCGCATTCCTCTGTCGCTCAAGGGCTTCTTCGAGCAAGATTTTGAAAGGATCTCCTGCCCCCTCGTCTTTATTTTCTTCCCCCATGGGAAGCTGTTGAGATTTGCAAGGCTGGTCTGGCAAAGGTTCGACCAGTCCAAGCCCTCACTCCTTATATCCTGACCTCGTTAGGGACATGCAAAGAAAATCAGAGAAAGAGTAGACCGCCCTGATACCACTGATCTGAATTTAAACAAGCACATAACAAATTAGAGATATAACCATAAATACAAAGATGCAGCAGAAACAACACTTCATTTCATTAATATCAAACACTGAAATATGCTTACAAATAGAATGGAGATAAGACTAGCTAGGGCGGTGGTAGCTTATCTCTGGTAAGATATGTGTCGGCTACATGCCTCTCAACTGTGTTACATTGAGGCTCAAGGGCCTATTTATTATTGAAAAACATGAGAAAACCCTAAACAACCAAAACCCTACCCCAAGAGATGTAACACCAAGAGTTTATGGTCCCCGTTGGGTTTAGTTGGGCAGCCAACTTCCCGGGGTCACAACTTGGTCATATTATCTCCGTATGGCGCGTATGGTACATTATTGGAAAGGTCTCTACGAGTACTACAATATTTGCTGCAAACCCTACTTTTGATTAAGAGCCTGCAGCTGACCTCAAAAAAACGTCGTTTAGAGGGTCAAAACTGCTCCGGAAGTTCAAGACCTGAAAAAATGCTAAAAATAGTAAATGTTGAAATAAAAAAGGAAACAAATGAAACTGACTGGAGGTCTAGGTGGGATAGGTGGGTGGCCACCAATATCCACTTAGATCATTCCTCCCGCCTTAGGAAGCAATGGTCCCCATTGCATGCGAAGCCTCCATGAGGTGAGGAAATTTATGTTGAACCTAGTCCCTGGTGAGCCACTTGCCTTGGTGCAGGAGTTGGCTATATTTCACAACTCGATATAGTTGGATCTTTTACTAGAGAGTGTTCTTTACTTGTGTGACCATAATTCGAATAGTTGTGTCCTGTTCCATGCAGCTTGGGTTTAACTCTCTTGTTGTGAGTTATTCTGCAATGTCTGATGTGTCCAACAATGGTGGGAAGTATGGTTGAAGGCAATCCACATTGAACATTGGGTGCAGGAGAAGGAATGGGGGAATGTTGAGCTCAAAATCATTACCTCCCACAACCTTGGTAATGGTGTAAGGACCATATCAGAGTGGTATGAGCTTCCGATGGGCTCTGATAAGGCATTCTTTCTGCAAATGCAACCAGACTGTCGTCCACCTGAAACTTATGTGGCTCCTAATGTTGACCATGTCACTGCTTGTACTTGGTAGTTGACTTCTCCAGGATGTCGTGAACCTGTTGGTGGATGTGTTGGATGCGTTCAATAAATCTTGTTGCTTTATCAACCTCAGATAATACATGTGTGGATTTTGTCTTTGTAGTCGCATGAGGCATGGCAACATGTATCAGAGACAATGGTTGAAGTCCTAATCCCACTTGAAAGGGACTGCGATCATTCGAGCTATGGAGAGCTCTATTATAACTATGCTACAAATATGGAAGACTCTTATCCCAAGTTCGAGGATGCTTGGAGTTGTACATGTGGAGTATATGCACTATCATCCTATTGACGACCTCCGTCTGGCCATAAGTCTCGGGATGGAAAGCAGTCGATTTGGTGAGCTTGGTGTCCAGTAGTGTCCAGAGGCTTGACCATAATGGTCACCGGGATCAGAAAATGTACCCATACTCGTTCAAAGAAGAATTTGGCAGTGTCCTCTGCTTTGATACTCTTCTTGTAGGCCGTCAATATAGCCATCTTTGAAAATTTGTCCATGACCACAAATACACAATCATTACCATGCTTGGTAGAAGGGAGTCCAGACATATAGTCCACGGAGATGGATTCCCATGGTTAGCTGGGAGTAGGCAAAGGAGTGCACAAGCCTTGCTTCTTGATGGTTGGATTAGCGATGGCACAGGTAGTGCAGGATTTGATATATTTCCAACATCCAGTCGGAGTTCAGGCCAATAAAAGTACTTTTGTAGTAAAACCACATTTTTCTCCACACCAAAGTGTCCTACGACCCGACTCTAGTGCGCCTCCTAAATTAGCTTGGCACACTTGCTTGAAGGAACACAAAGGTGGCCCAAGTAGCATAATAATGCATCTTGGAGGTTGAAATCAGGAACTTGGTTGCCAGCTACTAGCATCTGGTATGTCAAAGCAAACTCTGGATCATTTTGCATAATTGCGGACATCCAGAGTTCTCATGACCACAAGAGTTGAGAACAATAGTCAGTGCTGCAACTAGGGGCCGATTGAGACAGTCTCCAACATGATTGGAGCTACACTTTTTGTATTTAATGTCCAAGTGGAATTGTTGTAGATATGTAGAACACTTTTGATGGTGATCGTTCTGCAACTTCCCTTGTTTATGAGATATTTTTCAGCGTAAATCACATGATATTTCATTTTGTCGACGCGTTTCGAACCAACCAGTGTGGTTCAACTTGTCCTGACGATGAACCACACTGGTTGGTTCGAAACGCGTCAACAAATGAAATATCATGTGATTTACGCGAAAAATCTCTCATAAACTTGATATGGATCACAGAAGCCTCAATTCAACAACTTCCCTTGTGTCTGTATAAATTAAAGAGGTCATTGATCGGTGTGGATGACCGTCTCCTTCCCCATAATGTGGTGCTTCCATTGTCGACAATCCTGCACGATGGAATACATGTCTTTATCATAGGTGGGGTACTTCCGAATTGTATCAGAAAGTGTCTCACTATGATAGGCCATTGGATGCCCGTGTTGGTGAGGACTGGAGCAATAGCACAATCTGAGGCATTTGTCTCGATTTCAAATCACTGTTGCAGGTCTGGCAGTGTGAGTACCAATGCAGAGTAGAGGCGGTGCTTCAACTCAACGCATGACTTCTATTGGGACTTGGACTAGGAAAACTTTGCTTTCGTCCTACCCATTGTAGTCTGATTCAAAGGCTAAGTGATATGGGAGAATCCCAACACGAACCTCCAATAGAAATTTAAAAGGCCCAAAAATTTTCGAAGCTCCGTTAGTGTAGTCAGGGCTGGCCAATCTCGAATTAGTTGGATTTTGGTCAGGTCCACATGCACACCATGCTCATCTATGATGTAACCCAAGTATTGGACCTGACTCATGCCAAAGGTGCATTTATCCAAGTTGGCACACAGTTTGTGTTGCTGAAAGGTTTGAAGGACCTACCAAATGTGTTGCAAGTGTTCTTCCCAACTCTTGTTGAAGATGAGGATTTCGTCTAGATAAACCACCATGAATGAGTTGGTGAAGAGCCACAAGATCCCATCCATTAGCCTCATAAAATTAGCAGGGGAATTTGTCAACTCGAAGGGCATAACCAACCATTCAAAAAGGCCTTCCTTGGATTTAAAGGTAGTCTTCCATGCATCTATAACATCTATTGGAACCTGGTGATAACTAGACTGTAGATCGATCTTTTTGAAATACTTGGCCCTCTTGAGTTGGTCCAACAGGTCATCAATCCGTGGGATTGGATACCTATTCCTGAAAGTGATTTTGTTTAGTGCCCGGTAATCAATGCAGAGCCTCTAGGTCCCATCCTTATTCTGTACAAGTGCAATCGGGCTCCCACAAGGCGAGGAACTTGGTTGGATATTCCCTTTTTGCAGCAACTCTTGGATTTACCGCTTGATCTCTTCATTTTCCATAATGTAGTCACGATATATCGGCCCGGTTGGAAGAGGTGCTCCAGGAGCTAGATCGATTGAATGCTTGACCTAACAATGCAAGGTTACCCCTGTGGGTGAGGAGAAGATGTCCCTGTATTCTTCCACGACCATATCCACCTGCTTCTATTGCTTGGAGGAACCTTTTCGGGGGGGCATGATGTGGCTATGACCTTCCCTTACTTTGAGAGTGAATCTGAAAGAAAACAAATTTCCCAGTCTAGGGGATGACGTTACTGTATTGCTTAGCAGAGGTCAAAGAGATGGCGATAGGTGGGGATACCTCAAGTATCCTATATAACTTAGTACCCAAATAAATAATAACAGAGCGAGGTCTATACTAATATACAACATGTCGCTTCCATAAGTATGGTGGTCCCAATAATACATCACAAAATTCAAGAGGAGCAACATCACACAATACCTCATCCGTGAAGGGCTTGATGCTGTAGGGAAGGTGACATTGTTGGCTGACGCGAAGGTCTCATCCTTGGTGAAGCCACCCGATGGTATACAGCTGCAGATGTGATGTAGTTGGTAGGCCCAGCCGTTTCGCGACCTCTGTGGAAATGAGGTTCTTTCGTCTCCCGCTGTCGACAATATACTGCAGCGGAGAACCCTTCACCCACATCTATGAGGGGAATAAGCGCTTTTGGATATTCAGGCTCAATCTTCTGGATCTTGGTGGTGACGACAGTGGCACTGGGATCCGCGTCAATGATCTCCTTCCCTTTATCATTCCCCTTATCGTGTTTTGACTCAAGTCAGAACATACGTTGGAATCAGAAGCCTTCAGCTCGGCCACTAGTGACTTCTTGGCCCGACACTACTTGTGTTGTGAGTGGAGCTCTTATGGAACTCACACCACTTTCAGGTGTTCTTCTTTGTCTTCATGGTGTTGTTCTTTGCTTACGGCTTTGGCAGTTTATCTTGGGTCGCCCTGCCTTGGCTTTGCCCTTTGCTTTGTGGTTTGGGGGCGCCTTTCCCTTGCTTTGGATTCGCAAATCCAAAGTCTCGCTTTTTCTATTTAAGCTTCTGATCGATCTTGATAGTGTATCGGTACACCATACCGAGAGAGGAGATGCCCAAGAACTCCATCTAATATTGAATGTACCCATGTAGGTAGCCGCAGTACATGAGTAACAAATGTTTCTCAGAATCCTTGATACCTAACTTTGTGTGAAGGGTATGAAAAATATTGGTAAACTCTGGTACGTCTTGGTCCCTTCCCTGTCAAAGTGTGGTCCACTTTATGTATTTATCCTCATAGCTCTCGACAGGGTAGTACTGCTCCTTGATGGCGTTCCAGAACGAATCCCAAGTGGGTGTGGCTGAAAATAGTGAGGGCGTACTTTCATCCTTCTACTCACAGTAGGTTTACCACCAGTCCTTGACTTGTACCTTAAAGGGTGTGGCGCTTCCATAGTAGCTACTCGAAGTAGATGCGTCGCCCTTGGGTAATCGCTGGAGGATCTGGGCAAAGTTGTCCATCATCGTGTTCCTATGTCACTCGAGGGATTCTTTGAGCAAGATTTTGAAAGGATATCCTTCCCCCTCGTATTTCTTTTCTTCCCCCATGGGAGGCCGTTAGGATTTGCGAGGACGGTCTTGCAAAGGTTTGACCAGTTCAAGCACTAACTCGTTATATCTCGACCTCGTTGGGGACATGTAAAGAAAAATAGAGAAAGAGCAGATCGCTTTGATACCACTGATCTAAATTTAAACAAGAACACAAAAAATTACAAATATAAACATAAATACAAAGATGCAGCAAAAATAACACTTCATTCCATTAATATGAAATACTAAAATATGCTTACAAACATAATGGAAATAAGATTAGCTCGGGCGATGGTAGCTTATATCTAGGAAGATATGTGGGGGCTACATGCCTCTTGATCGTGTTAAAATGAGGCTCAAGGGCCTATTTATTATTGAAAAACATAAGAAAACCCTAAACAACCAAAACCCTAACCCCAGGAGATGTAACACCAAGGGTCTGTGGGCCTCGTTGAGGTTAGATGGGCAACCAACTTCCTGGGGTCATAACTTAGTCATATTAAGTCTGTATGGCGCATACGATACCTTGTTGGAAAGATCTCTTCGAGTACTACAAGATTTTCTGCAAGCCCTTTCCATTAGCTATGGGCCTATAGCGAACCTCAAAAAAACATCGTTTAGGGGGTCAAAGTTGCTCCGAAAGTTCAGGACCCAAAAAACTACTAAAATAGTAAATGATGAAATGAACAAGGAAACTAATGAAACTGACTAGAGGTCTATGTGGGATAGGTGGGTGGACACCAATATCCACCAATATCATTCCCCCCCACCCCCCCTTAGGAAGCAATGGTCCCCATTGCATGCAGAGCCTCCATGAGGTGAGGAAATTTTTGTTGAATCTGGTCCCTAGTGAGCCACTTGCCTTGGTGCAAGAGCTGGCAAACTTTGATAACCCGACATAGTTGTATCTTTTGCTGGTGAGTGTTCTTAACCTGTGTGTCCATAATCTGATCAATCGTGGCCTATTCCTTGCAGTATGGGTTTAACTCTATTGGTGTGAGTTGTTCTGCAATGTCTGATGTGTCCAACAATGGTGGGAAGTATGGTCGAAGGCAGTCAACATTTAACACTAGGTGGAGGCCAAGGAATGGAGGAATGTTGAGCTCAAAATCATTGTCTCCCACAACTTTGGTAATGGTGTAAGGACCATATCGAAGTGGTTTGAGCTTCCGATGGGCTCCAGGAAGGCATTCTTTCTGAAATGCAACCAGAGTTTGTCGCCCACCTGAAACTTATGTGGCACTCGATGTTGATCATGTCACTGCTTGTACTTGGAATTTGACTTCTCCTGGATGTCGTGAACCTGTTGGTGGATGTGTTGGATGCGTTCAATAAATATGGTCACTTTATCATCCTAAGACAGTACATGTGTGGATTTTGTCTACGTAGTCGCACGAGGCATGGCAACATCAATCAGACACAATGGTTGAAATACTAGTTTCACTTGAAAGGGACTGTGACCAGTTGATCTATGGAGAGCTCTATTATAATTGTGTTATACATATGGAAGACTCTCATCCCAGGTTCGAGGATGCTTGGAGTTGTACATGCGGAGTATGTGCACTATCATCTTATTGATGACCTCCGTTTGGCCATCAATATGGGGATGGAAGGCAGTCAATTTGGTGAGCTTGGTGTCCAATAGTGTCCAGAGGCTTGACCAGAATGTGCTCAGGAACCTGCTATCGTGATCTGATATAATGGTGT
The DNA here is from genome assembly GCA_031772625.1 of Pinus tabuliformis. Lineage (NCBI taxonomy): Eukaryota > Viridiplantae > Streptophyta > Pinopsida > Pinales > Pinaceae > Pinus > Pinus tabuliformis. The sequence goes on along the minus strand of CM062820.1, from coordinate 1,144,050,239 downwards.
GCGGGATCCTAAAATGTACCCCTACTCGTTCAAAGAAGAGTTTGGCAGTGTTCTTTGTTGTGATACTCTTCTTGCAGGCCGTTAATATAGCCATCTTAGAAAATCTGTCCATGACCACAAATACACGGTCATTAACATGCTTGGTAGAAGGGAGGCCAACCATATAGTCCATGGAGATGGATTCCCATGGTTGGCTGGGAGTAAGGAGAGGAGAGTGCAGGGCTTGCTTCTTGATGGCGTAAGTAGTGCAGGATCTGATATATTTCCCAACATCCAGTAGGAGTTTGGGCCAATAAAATTACTTTTGTAGTACATCTACAATTTTCTCCACACCAAAGTGTCCTTCAAACCAACTGTAGTACGCCTCCCAAATCATCTTGATACGCTCGCTTGAAGGAACAAAAAGGTGGCCCATGTAGCATAATAATCTGTCATGGAGGTGGAAATTAGGACCTTTCTTGCCAGCTACTAGCATCTGGTATGTCGAGGTGAACTCCGTATCATTTTTGTATAGTTGTGACCATCCAAAGGTCTCGTGACCACAAGAGTTGAGAACAGTAGTCAGTGATGCAACTAGGGGTTGGCTAAGGCAGTCTGTAACATGATTGGTGTTACCCTTTTTGTATTTAATGTTGAAGTGGAATTGTTTCAGATATGCATACCACTTCTTATGGCGATCGTTTTGCAACTGCCCTTGTGTCTGTATAAACTGAAGAGGTCGGTGATCTGTGTGGATGACCGTCTCCTTCCCCAGAATGTAGTGCTTCCATTGTTGGCAAGCCTGCATGATGGAATACGTTTCTTTATCATAGGTGGGTTACTTCTGAATTGTATCGGAAAGTTTTTCACTATGATAGGCCACTGGATGCCAATGCTGAGTGAGGACTGCACCAATAGAAATGTCTAAGGCATCTGTCTCGACTTCAAATGGTTGTTGCATGTCTGGAAGTGCGAGTACTGATGCAGAGTAGAGGCGGTGCTTCAACTTAACGAACGCTTTCTGTTGGGACTCGGACCAAGAAAAATTTGCTTTCGCCCTACCCTTAGTAGTCTGACTCAAAGGCCAAGTGATATGGGAGAATCCCAACACAAACCTCCGATAGATATTTGCAAGGCCCAAAAAGTTGTGAATCTCCGTTAGAGTGGTTGGGGCTCACCAATCCCGAATGACTTGGATCTTCGTCGGGTCCACATGCACGCCATGCTCATCTATGATGTAACCCAAGTATTGGGCTTGGCTCATGCCAAAGGTGTATTTATCCAAGTTGGCACACAATTTGTGTTGCTGAAGGGTTTGAAGGACCTAATGAATGTGTTGCAAGTGTTCTTCCAAAATCTTGTTGAAGATGAGGATGTTGTCCAGATAAACCACCACGAACGAGTTGGTGAAGGGCCGCAAGATGCCATCCATTAGGCTCATAAAAGTAGAAGTGACATTTGTCAACTCAAAGGGCATAACCAACCATTCAAAAAGGCCTTCCTTGGATTTAAAGGTGGTCTTCCATACATATGTGGGCTTTATTGGAACATGGTGATAACTAGACTTTCACATAGATCTTTCTGAAATACTTGCCCCCCTTGAGTTGGTCTAACAGGTTTTCAATCCGTGGGATTGGATACCTATTCCTAACAATGATTTTGTTTAGTGCCCGATAATCAATGCAGAGCATCCTGGTCCCATCCTTCTTCTGTACAAGTATAATCAGGCTCTCAAAAGGCGAGGAACTTAGTAGGATGTGCCATTTCTGTAGCAACTCCTGGATTTGCTGCTTGATCTCTTCATTTTCTAGAATGGAACAACGATATATCAGCCTGTTGGGTAGAGGTGCTCCGAGAGTCATATCGATTGAATTCTTGACCTGACAACATAAGGGTACCCTTGTGGGTGAGGAGAAGATGTCCCTATATTCTTCCACGACCATATCCACCTGCTTCTACTGCTTGGAGGAAGCCATCCCAGGGGCCATGGATGTGGCTACAACCTTCCCCTTACTTTGAGAATGAATCAGAAAGAAAACAAATTTCCCAGTCTAGGAGATGACCTTACTACATTACTCAGTAGATATCCAAGAGATGGTGGCAGGTGGGGCTACCTCTGGTATCCTATATAACTTAGTACCCAAATAAATAATAACAGAGCGAGGTGTAGGCTCATATACAAGATGCCGCTTCCATAAGTATGGTTGTCCTAATAATACATCACAAAATTCAAGAGGAGCAACATCACACAGTACCTCATCCGTGAAGGGCTTGATGTTGTAGGGCAAGCAACACTGCTGGCTGACGCGAAGATTTCGTCCTTGGTGAAGCCATGCAATGGTATACGGTTGCAGATGTGCTGTAGTCGGTAGGCCCAACCGCTTCACGACCTTTGCTGAAATGAGGTTCTTTTGGCTCCCGCTACCGACAATGAACTACATTGGGGAACCCTTCACCCACATTTGTGAGTGCATTAGGCGCTCCCCCTCTTTTGGATATTCAGGCCCAATCTTATAGATATTGGTGGTGGCCACAGTGGCAATGGGCTCCACGTCAATGTTCTGCTTCCCTTTTTCATGCCCCTTATCAGGTTTTGACTCAGAGTCGAAACATGCGTCAGACTCACAAGCCTTCAGCTCGACTACTAGTGAGTGCTTGGCCTGACACTCACCTTTGTTGTGAATGGAGCTCTTATGGAACTCACACCACTTTCCCGTGTCCTTATTTTTCTTCTTGGTGTTTTTATTTTTTGTGTGGCTTCGATAGGTTATCCTGGGTCACCCTGCCTTGGCTTTGCCCTTTTCTCTGCGGTTTGGGGGCGCCTTGCCCTTGCTTTAGATTTGCAGATCCAAAGTCTCGTTTTTCTATTTAAGCTTCTGCTCAATCTTGATAGTGTATCAGTACGTCGTGCCGAGCAAGGAGATGTCTAGGAACTCCATCTCATCCTGGATGTACCTGTGTAGGCAGTCGCGGTACTTGAGTACCTAATGTTTATTATTGATTTGATGCTTCTGCGATCTATATTTTGTGTGGTGTTATCTTCCAGAGTCCTCACATACATATTTTTGGAATCGATGTTTCGAACATTCTCATAATCCTTGATACCCAACTTTGTGGGAAGGGTATGATAAACTTTTGTAAACTCTGACACATCTTGGTCCCTTCCCTGTCGCAATGTGGTCCACTTTATGTATTTATCCTCATAGTTCTCGACAAGGTAGTAATGATTCTTGATGGCATCCCAGAACGAATCCCAAGTGGGTGTGACCAAAAATAGTGAGGGCATACTTTCATCCTTCTGCTCATAGTAGGTTTCCCACCAGTTCTTAACATGGGGGGCGACTTTAAGAAGACCAAAAGTAATCTTTTCCCGGCTGGAAAAATCATGAACAAAAAAATATCCTTCTAGCAGACTTAACCATTTATCTACAACGTCCACATCTATCAGACCCTCAAATATGGGAATGTCAAAGTTAACTTGTACCTTAAAGGGTGTGGCACTTCCAGAGTAGCTGTTGGAAGTAGATGCATCGCCCTTGGGTAACTGTTATAGGATCTAGGCAAAGTTGTCCATTATCGCGTTCCTCTGTCACTCGAGGGCTTCATCGAGAAATATTTTGAAAGGATCTCCTGCCCCCTCATCTTTATTTTCTTCCCCCATGGGTTGTCGTTGAGATTTGCGGGGCTAGTCTTGCAAAGGGTCTACCAGTTCAAGCCCTAACTCCTTATATCCTGACTTCATTGGGGACATGCAAAGAAAAATAGAGAAAGAGCAGACCGCTATGATACCACTGATCTGAATTTAAACAAGAACGCAACAAATTACAGATATAACCATAAATACAAATATGCAACAAAAATAACACTTCATTTCATTAATATCAAATACTGAAATATGCTTACAAACAGAATGGAAATAAGACTAGCTCGAGCGATGGTAGCTTGTCTCTGAGAAGAGATGTGGCGGCTACACGCCTCTCAAATGTGTTACAATGAGGCTCAAGGGTCTATTTATTATTGAAAAGCACGAGAAAACCCTAAATAACCAAAACCCTAACCCCAGGAGATGTAACACCAAGAGTCTGTGGGCCTCGTTGGGGTTAGTTGGGTATCCAACTTCCTGGGGTCATAACTTGGTAATATTATCTCCATTTGGCGCGTACGATACCTTGTTGGAAAGGTCTCTCAAAGTCCTACAATATTTTTCATAGGCCCTATAATGAACCTCAAAAAAGCGTCGTTTATGGGGTCAAAATTGCTTCGGAATTTCATGACCCGAAAAATTGCTAAAAATAGTAAATGCTGAAATAAACAAGGAAACAAATGAAACTGACTGGAGGTCTAGAAGGGATAGGTGAGTGACCACCAATATCCACCTGGATCAACTTCCCCACTTATTAATTCATTGTCGCCATGGTATTCCTAGGGAGATATAACCCTAAGTGCACCTTTTATTGGTTTATATTATTATTATTATTAATCCATCAATTTTTAGGTTTCACCTATTATTTCTTTAGGTTTCTCATTTATGATGATAACTGAAGGTCCTCCTTTCGAATATCGAATCAAGTGGAAGACAACTCACAAAGGAACAATGATTTTTGCGAGGGTTTCTAACTCTGTACATAGATCCGCAGGATTGTTGCTGCTAAGGGTGGATCTTATTATGGGATTCACAATTTTTTTTGTGGTTCAGCTTTATGCAAATGGAAAGTCAAGGGATGGGATCCTGTAAAGTTGATTTCTCTCGGCAACAAAAAGATCCGGTGGGTTAGTTGACCGAATACTTAAGCACTTGTTATTTTCTGGATTGATCGCGCTTCTGACAAAGTGGATCTATGGACAAATACATTATTTTTTGTTGGATATGGTCAAGTGATCTCGATTGTAGGATCGAAGGCTTCGCGGTGGATGTTTTACTCGCTATCTCATATGGATCTAGGGCTAGGGGTCATGATCTGGTGTTTCTATAACCAATGGATCTGCCAAAGCGGTGATGTAGTGCATGTGACTACTATCGAAGGATTGTACAACAATATCCTTCGATGAAATACCTAGTTTGAACAAAGTGTCTGACAAAATTTGCAGCCACAAAGAGTAATGTCTTGGCTTCAACTGAGCCTTTATCAAAGTCGAAGGAACATAAATTTTTAGAAACCTTGGACACTAAACTTGAATCAACCTCCCATCATAGATCATGCAGATCACGTCTAGTCAAAAGCACATGGGGTTTATTTAGATTTGCCGAATTTTGGGAATCGAATGGAGTGTAGTTCAAACGCTTTCGGTGTCTAGGAGGCTCTCAACTCCTTTCTCATCCAGTATTTGGAAAATTTATCATGGATCCCAACTCCACCCTTGAATTTTTAGGTCATGATAAAAGAGGGGATGGATCTTGGATGCCAAACCCCAGATCTGCTTAAAGGAGTTCCGCTCAATTTTTTATTATCAAATCACTAAAAGAGAAATATTTATACATGAGGGTCTAGATCTGGGGTTGGGTTCAAACCCTTAAGCAAAATATTCAAGAATATATGGGTATTTGAGAAAGTCTCCAAAATCTGATTTATGCAGGGAAATCATTGTAAGAGGACTAAAAGTTGCGAGACTATGGAATTGTACACGATTAAACTGTTATACTTAACATGAGACTACTTGGAGGATGTCTTGGATCCAACTCCAAGGGCTTAGTTTCTTCCAATGATGTGGTTGAAGGAAGGACTGATCCACACAAGAAAACACTCCCGCAATCTTCTGGGTCCCTATATTGTGGAGCTGATGAATCAAGTGTTGGCTTTGACAGTCAACTTGCCAGAGGTCAATGCGCTCTACTCAGATTTCCACGCAAGAGAAGTTATATGCAAATTTAATGGTTTCTGGCCCAAGTCAGAGACTTTACATCAATGGATTTTCTCTACTTAGACTGAAAACTGTGATATTCATCTATGTTATAGGGGATTTTTTATTGTGAAATTTTACACAACAAAAGATATGGATTATGTATTAAAAGAGGGACCATGGTTAGGGGTAATGTTGGTCTATTCATGATACCATGGTTTCCGGGCTTTGATACAAATTCCATGGTGGTCTCCAAAATGTCGGTATGAGTCAAGTTACCTAATCTACCCTTGCATTTTCGACATCCCAAAGTATAAGAAGGGATAGGAAATTCTTTGGGGAATTTCCTAAAGGTGGATGCAGATAGAGTCACAAAAGAAATTTTTACATTTTCCAGGATCAGTGTAGAGGTAGACCTTAGTAAGGGTTTACCTGATTGTATTATTTTGATTCATAACAATTTGCAATGGTCCCAACCTCATGACTATGAGAATACAACATTTCTATACACTATATGTCTTCAAATCGATCATCTTCAAAACATGTGTCCTCAAGCAAAGAAAGACCCTAAAAGAAAAAAGAGATAATGCCAAAGGCCAAAGGGCTAGCAGTTTTTAGAATCATAGGAAGTAGAAGCAGAGGATGAAGAAATCCAAGAGAACACTTCAAACATCACTGAAAAGAATTCCCAAGATATCACATAGAAGAATGGGGTCGAGCAGTATACTTCGTTAGTTCCAATTGCTTCAGTTCAACACCAACAACAGATTGAGAAGGTTCCATTTGAAAAAGAAGCAAGTGGCACTAAACAAATTCATGCTTCAGAAATTTTAGATTCTGATAAAGAAATTTTTGTAAATGTTAAAGAAAATCAAATGACTATATTATCTTCCATTCCCAATTCTGTTGGTTGGCAGAAAGTTGAAAAAAAAAGGGTAGAAAAGAGTAGATTAGTGTTATTTCTCTTGTGAGTTTTTTCTTTTTCTTGGGTACCAGGATCTACTGGTTTTATCATATGCTTTTTAGCATCTATAATATGTAATTTTGTTCTTCATGAATAAAATTGTGATTTTTTATTGGGAAAAAATTAAACCATTAATTTTGATATAATTAAATATTAATTCACTTACCACATAATTACACATTAGGATCATATGCTCCTAGGGGCTATTGCATTCCTCCCCTCCTCTTTCTAGTTAATCAAGGAATGTCTTCATTCTTCAACTACACTTTTAATAATATACAATGAAAGAAATTGCATTTTATAGCCATTTTTATGTAGCAATTATACCATTCCTACAAATTTTCAATTTCATAGTGTAGGTATGTACATTCATAACACAAAAATAAGTTTGTGATATTGATCCAATACTAATTTGTATGAATATTTCTCTGCTTCACAAGCCTTCTATGAGTAAGAGTTCACCGATTTATCCTTTCTGACACACCCTCCTTGATACCAACAAACATGTCACACGAATCTCTTACAACATATTCATTTGAGATGCCTCTTCCTTGCCACACTGATACAGATGTTTTACTTCAAGGATGCATACATAATTGCATATAAAAGATCATGTAACAAAGTAGGTTAGACACATGAAAATGAGCGAAAATCAAAAGAAACCATGAGATCAAAGGCACAAAAATATTTGATTACAGATTTCACCCAGTGTGGGCTACATCTTCAGGCCTTGCTCAAAGTGGCGAGGTCGCCTCATTAAATGCTGCAAGATGATGATGGGTGCATGATACATTATTTGTCATTACAAGGATAAATTCCCTCAACCAGAGTTACATGTCTCTCCACGAGACGTTCTCCTATAGGAACTCTCACTCATATGGGTCCTCCTTCAACATGACAAGATAATAAATTCTCGCATGACATGGCATACAAGTATCCTTCAACATAATGGTAACAAGGATCTCAACAACAAAAACATCATCTTAGACAAACAAAAGAAAGACATGGCATCATTGCTTCATATACCTCCATTTTTTCAGAATGGTCTTAAAATTCAAAGCTTAATTACAGGAATAAACATCACTGTTGAATTCGTGGTGCGAAATCGTGTCAAACAACTATAAACTGGGCCCCTTTCTGACACCGTCAAAATTTGGACCCTCGTGAATCTTGAAGATTTCCCCAAATATTCCTTCCTGGAAATGGGCAAAGAATCTGCTACTCGAATTGAAATTCTGAGTACACTACTACGCTCCTTGTGGAATTTTGAGAAAAATGACTATAAAGTTGGCATCATTTTGCCTCTGTCAAAAATCAACCTTCAAGGGAATATTTTAGATTCCTCAAGATTCTGTGAAGATACCTCACTGCTCATTGCCTAAAATTTTGCTGCTCAGACGAGGAAATGGACCACACCATCAAACACCTAGCGAAATTTTGGTTCGTTTGAGTATAAAGTTGACATGATTTTGTCACTGTGAAAAATTGCCCTCTAGGGAATCTTTTAGATTCCTCACTGATTTTGCATAGAATATTTTGTGGAATATTCTAGGGAATATTCTCGTCTCAAAAAACGTGCCCAAGCCGAGTCCCTCCAATGTGGTTCCGCTACTTGGCATGGTTCCTCGAAGGCTCAGTCTCTTGTTCGTTCTCTCTCATCGGTTGAATGACAAACATTGATTGTGCCGAGAGGCTCATTCTACAGCCTAGTATGATGTGTAAGGATGTTCATCCGTCATCAAAGTTGAAATTTTTCTCATATCGGTTAATTTATTATTTTTATTTATTTGTTTATTTATTTTGTTTTATTTTATTTATTTATTTATTTTTATTTTTATTTTTTATTTTATTTTTATTTTTTATTTTTTTTAAATCTAAAAAAAATAAATAAATAACTATACAAAACATTTAAATAATATTGGGTCATAAAAAAAAATTGCACGTGAAGAAATTGGATTTCTCTCGGCTCATGTTAGATCTATATTTAAGATGGATTTATGTTGGCCTTTAAATATTTTCGATAACATATTTACAAACATAGTCTCGTTGGGTTGTTGGTAAACACGTCTGATTGGCTATATATGATTTTACCATATATATGGTTACAACGTTTTGTTTGTATGCGATTTTAATATGGCTCAAACCATATTATAACAATTAACCATATTGTTTCATATATAACAAGGAGCCACTGTTGTGGCGCTAGTCCCTGCCGGTTAATAGAACAGTTTAGTGAGTTATTATTATGAGATTTAATTTGTGTTTAATTTGCATTATCATCGGCGCTGGTTTGCATTACTAGTGTGTTGTAGGCATGCTTACTTGTATTAAGATTTAGTGAATTGGATAGCGAATTGTTGTATGGACTTTTTGACTTTATGCAAAGAGTGAAATATAATGAACTTTGCGTTTGTTAAGTAAGAATTGTGATAAATGTAAGATTAGTTTTAGATGTAATTTTCCAATGTGTCATGATTTAGAAAATGTTTAGATTAATAATTAAAATGTAATAAAATTTAAGAGTGAATCATGGAAACCTTGACGGAAAAAAACTATAAAAGGTAATAATAATGCATTATAATGTATGAAGAATTAGAGAGTGTTAAAGTAAGTTATGTATTTTAATAAGCATGGGGTATAAAATATATTTAAATGCATAATAATGAATTCATGGTGCATAAAAGATAGAATTTTGTTATTTTTTTACATTTGAATATTATGGAAATATTCATAAAATGATAATGAGCAAATAAACATTATTATGAATATAAATTTGTTAATTAAATCCGTGGTGGAGAGTGTTCAATATTTAGATAAATGATTGTCGAAAGTCAAAGAAGAACTTAAGCATTTAAAAATTATGGAGTCTTGAACCCATGATTGAAAGATTAGATATCTAGTAACATGTTTGGAGATAAGTGATACCATTCAGGTTAATGTCAATGATTGGGGAATTATTCCATGGTCAAAAGAACAAAAGATATATTTATTTAAAAATATTGTTTATCATAACTTTAGTGTGAACTTTAAATTTGTCCAATTACTAATTGGCAAAGAAAATAAACCCTGCATCTAATTTCTAATTAGTAATTTGTTGTATTTAATTAATAATTTGTTGTGATGCAAAAGGACATGACTTTTGGTCTTTTTTATAGTTTTGGGTTAGTAAATATAGAATCTAAGTACAATAGCAAAGTAATTTTGATAAGTTTATTTTATAAATTAAAAACTAAAATAAACAGATTAAAATTAAAAAAACATTTAAACTCTACGAGGTGAAATGTAAATTGATCATGATCTGCAAGAAAAAATTCATTATCTTTTGGTGTTGTATACTCTTGCTTTCTGCAATATCTGTGTTCCATTTAAGTAAGTTAGTTTTTTATTGAAATTTTTTCGAAGTGTAATGAAAGGACTTACATCACAGATAAACAGATGCCATTAAACATAGTTGTTTTTCTATTTTGTGATTATCTTAATTAGGGAGTATAGTTTAATATAATTCATTTATTTGGCATAACATAAGCATAGGAGGTATGATGACATATAGAATGACGAAAATTGGGATAATTGAAAATAATAAAAGAATGGAGATTGACTATACCACTTCAAATTACTCTATTTATTAGTTAGAAATAATGTTTTGACAGCTTGATTTTTTAAAAGTTATTATGTTATTAAACTTTATACCTGGTGACAAGAAAGGCTTACCTTGGCATAAGCTAATTATTGCAGGTTAATACAACTGGGAGAAATGATATTACATGTTATAAATTATGAAAGTCATATTCAATTAATACTGTTTTAAAAAATACATAAGAGTTCATTTCAATGTGGGAATCTTTTTATTCAAGGAATTTTATTTCTTTGTGATTGGAAGTGTAATCTTTCCATTATGAATACTGAATAATAAAAATATTATAGGAAATTTATACTTAGTTAAAACTATAAATAATTTAATAGTTATAATTAAATATGAATGGATAAGCAGTATTTAATATTATATGGATAATTTAAATCATAAAATGCATTATTTATTTAAACATCAAAGATAGAGTGTGATATTATAATTAAATAAAAATAAATAATAATAATATTTTTATATTGGATCAGAGATATTGAAATTTAATTATAATTGGCATGTTTATCATGATTAATAATAGTAAAAAGTGTTTAATCATAATTAACATGGTTGTGATGCTAATGCATGGTCATCTCGCTAATCCATGGTCAAAATGGTCAATCATCATTAAAATGGTGAATGATGGTAAAGCATGCCCAATGTAGTTAACAAATATTAAAAATAAACAAACCCAACTATTAAATAAATGAGTTCAAGTAACTAAATATAGTAGATAGAAAATGGTGAATGATGGTAAAGCATGACCAACATGGCTATCAAATATTAGAAACAAACAAACCCAAATATTAGATAAATGATTTCAAGTAACTAAATATAGTAGATAGTAATTTATATTTATGAAACTTGTTCAAATTGAATTATAACATTGATTTTCTACATAAAATCAAATATATAACAGATAAAGAGCCCAATTTATTAAACATTAGCATAATGAATCAAGAGCCATAGAGACAAAATAAAAACTGCCAATGCCAATTTTTATCAACTAATAATTAATGCATTAAACATTAGCATAATGAATCAAGAGCCATAGAGACAAAATAAAAACTGCCAATGCCAATTTTTATCAACTAATAATTAATGCAACATTCGACTAGATGAATGTTCAGATACAAGATGATCATTTAAGAACATAGGATTTGTGCTGTAACATTTTGTCATTCTGTCAATACAATGTCATTTTGTCTGCAATGACAGCACTTCATTCCAAGTCTGCATGTTTCAAAAATTTCAGTTGAAGGGGATCCCATGGAATTTGCAGAAATTTATGCTTCTTTATACTAGCTTAACTGCTGAATTTTAACAAGATCATTTCCAGACTTTCCTAGAATGGCTGCAACTGTGCGTTCAGATGTTACAACTTCAACTGTAGTTTTTGTGATAAGCTGACCAGCTGCTGTCACACTGCCAAAGGTGATATACAATGCCAAGGACATTAGTACAGAAATACTGATCAGCAAAACCACTATGATAGCAGCAATTGACAAAATTTTGCAAATGTTGTGTACCTTTCAAATCTGGCAGAAGTCCGTTGACGAAGAATTGGGTCCTCAAACTCAGAGAAATTGCCAATACTGTTTATATTGCGATTTGACTGAATTTTGAAACAAAACATATAGTTAGTACTGCAGGGGTTCGTGTTTGCAGACAGATTTATGGTTAATTATCTTAAATAGAAATTTAATTGAATCAAGGAATCTGCTTTTGTTCTAAGAAATCAAAATCAAAAAGTAGCAACAGAGGGACAGTAGACGAATTGTTGGCAAATGTTGGAAAATGTCGGAGGGAGATCAAGAACTGCATACAAAATTGGTGCACTTGTTTGCTGTGGATTGCCTGAAATTTCAATCAGTGATTCAGATTTTCCTAGTCCAACTTCAAGAAGATTAACTTTGGCATGAGAAATCTGACCATACAAAGAAAACATGATCAATAAATAAAGTCTGTTCATAGCAAGGCATCAACAATTGAGCTTGTTATTTGAGCATGCAAGAGTCCATGGTTATTTGAGCATTATAAGTTAATGGCATTCTGGTTGAATACTGAGGGTTTGTCTTAGCTGTGGTCGGCATGCGCTGTGGTGGTCTGATCGGCGGCCAGCTGTTCCTCCTCGAGATGCTGGAAAGTTCGGCTTGGGTTTTACTGTCTTCGTGGCCTTTGGGTTTTACTGTCTTCGCGGCCTTTGGGTTGGTATTGTTACTTGCTTGTTTAGCTCTGCAGTCTGTGCGATTTTTCGTCTGCGGTGGAGTTCCTGGTTGCTCGGGTATTGTTACTTGCTTGTTTAGCTCTGCAGTCTGTGCGATTTTTCGTCTGTGGTGGTCTTGTGGGCGGACAACTGTCCCTCGTCGAGATCCTGGAAAGTTACTCGACTTGGGTTTTACCGTGTTCGCGCCCTTTGGGTTATTATTGTTACTTGGTTGTTTAGCTCTGCAGTCTTGCCTGCTTCGTAGGTGCAGCAGTATTGTCTGTTCGTTTCCCTCAAGAGTCCATGGTTATTTGAGCATTATAAGTTAATGGCATTCTGGTTAAATACTGAGGGTTTCTCTTACCTGCATGGCTTTTATGAGCGATATAACCTAAGTCGAACCAAGGTTTTGCGGGTGGAAAGGTTCGTTTTGGGGGTGGAAAGGTTTTGGGGTGTTATTGGGGGCCTCGCATCGTTCGAGGTGAAGGGCACGTGGTCCGATGACTCCCAAGCGGTTGTGTAACGTTGGTATGAATCGGACCATGTTCGCGCCCTTTGGGTTATTATTGTTACTTGGTTGTTTAGCTCTGCAATCTCTGCGATTTTTCGTTTGTATTTGTTGTATTGTCTGCGGTGAAAACACAATGCGGTTTCTGCCTGCCGTGATACTGTGGGCTTGTCTTAGCTACATGGGTTTTATGGAAATTTCTGTAAATGTCGGTTTCGACCGGCATTTGGAGCGAGACGACCTGGGTGAAGCTATGGCGTGTATTCAAGGTTTTTCGGTTGTATAATTTATGTGTATGTTTACTTTGGTGCATAATGTTTTTTTAAGTTTGTAATTCTGTTATGGATGTATGAATATTCGACTCTGATATTACTCCTAGAACGGAAGGTTGCTTTGTTGACTAAAGCTGTATAAGACTAAAACACATGCCTAAGATGGCTTGTTGCAGCTTTGCAATGTTGACGAGATCTGTTTTGATTTGCAAAAACAATTTATTAGAAAGTGAGTATTGTACATACCTGAACCAACTGATCAGTTTCGAAAGCATACCGAGGAAGCTGTTCTCTTTGTAATATTGTAATATTGGCAGCTGTTGTGTGCCTCATATCAGAAGTCAGTGCAGCACCCCTGCCAATTAGACAACACAATTTCAAAATAAGATCAAGTTGTTGAAACGTACTTTATCATATGCAATCCTATTACTGGTTACAGAACTGTATCTGCGATCAAACTTCAGATTCACGCTAACTAGCTAAACATGAGAATGCACAAGGAGAGATCAAAAGTGTGAGGCTTGTAGCACGTGCTTTTCAATGAGGTCTAATAGAAACATTGGCTGAAAATATTGCACAATGTTGAGGATGTAGGCAATTAAATGCAAAGAACCGACTAGAAATTTTAGGCACGGGTTTCATAAAAAGGTTTAAGTCCCCTTGCCGAAGTACTCCAAAGGTAGCTTCTGCATACACAACACAGTGTGTGAAGTGCACTTCAAATAATATAAAAAATGAAATGGGTTGAGGTAAACTTACTGCTTGGACATTCTTTATCATGCTTATTTTAAAAGCTTGCATCATTTTATTTATTATTTCTAAATAACTATGTGTCATGATCTTTCTTTTTTTATTCTCGAGTCAAATGAATGCAATTAAACTAAAACAGAATGCACACAGAATCCAGAGTAACACGTAGGAAAGTTTTAGAGACATATATGTAAAACCAACTGAAGCACAAAATAAACGTACTTTCACGTTGAACTCTGAGCGGTTCTGTTTTAGAAGATAAAGAATTGCAAAAAAGTCATTTCTATGTATATCCGAATCCAACAGAATTTGATGCGGTGCTCCATGCGATGGAAAAATTTGACAACTTAGGTAAGCTAACAGAAATATTTGGGAAAGAATAAACACATGTGACATCATCATGATGCTCTGTCACGAGTTGCACTTTATATCATCAACTGCAGTTGCTCATGCAAATAAACTAGTTGAGTCAAAACAGTAGTCAAATTATGCAAGACTGAAATAACATGGAAGTGTAACCTAAAACATCTCAACTCAATTTTGCATCTAATAATATCTTGATCCATAAATAAAACAAAGATGTCTGGATATGGTATTTGCAAAAAAACCTGAAATACTTGCAAACAGAAAGAAGCATCAAATAGTTGCAGATTGTACTTGCCTTATGTGAGCAGGGAACAACACAATTTCAAAATAAGATCAAGCTGCTGAAAGGTATTTTATCGTATGCAATGGTATTACTGGTTACAGAACTGTATCTGCGATCAAACTTCAGATTCACGCTAACTAGCTAAACATGACAATGCAGAAGCATATTCATATTACTTTTGCATTTGTTCTGGATGTGAAGGGCAACATGTTCCTGCATTTTGTAATCTGTAGAACAAATAGTTAGTTAGAATAAAATGATAGCATTGTAAATTGAAGAGAGGACATATTTGAGAGAAAACATGTTAAGGAGTTATGTGAACTAAGGTTTCTTGTGCAATCCTTATATCATGTACAATGTGTCAAAAGCTTGTTTAACGTTAAAAAGAGTATTTGATTGACTAAAGCTGTATAAGAGTAAAACAGATCTCTAACATGGCTTGTTCCAGGTTTCCAATCTTGACAACATCTCTTTTAATTTGCAAAAACAATTTACTAGAAACTCAGTATTGTATATACCTGAACCAACTGATCAGTTTCGAAAGCACACCGAGGAAGCTGTTCTCTTGGCAATATTCTAATATTGGCAGCTGTTGTATGCATGATTTCAGAAGTCACTGCAGCAGTGCTGCTAATTAGAGAACAAAATTTCAAAATAAGATCAAGCTATTTGAATGTACTTTATTTAAGATTAAAAGGAGTATTTGATTGACTAAAGCTGTATAAGACTAAAACAGATGCCTAACATGGCTTGTTGCAGCTTTGCAATGTTGACAAGATCTTTTTTGATTCGCAAAAACAATTTATTAGAAAGTCAGTATTGTATGTACCTGAACCAAGTGATCAGTTTCGAAAGCACACCGAGGAAGCTTTCCTGTTTGTAATACCCTAATATTGGTAGCTGTTGTGTGCCTCATATCAGAAGTCAGTGCAGCACCCCTGCCAATTAGACAACACAATTTCAAAATAAGATCAAGCTGCTGAAAGGTATTTTATCATATGCAATGCTATTACTGGTTAGAGAACTGTATCTGCCATCAAACTTCAGATTCATGCTAACTAGCTAAACATGAAAATGCAGAATCATATTCATATTACTTTTGCATTTGTTCTGGAGGTGAAGGCCAGCATGTTCCTGCATTTTGTAATCTGTAGAAGAAACAGTTGGTTAGAATAAAATGATAACATTGTAAATTGAACAGAGGACATATTTGAGAGAAAACATGTTAAGGAGTTATCTGAACTAAGGCTTCTTCTGCAATACTTATGGCTCTATAACAGCAAAACAGATCTCTAACATGGCTTGTTCCAGTTTTCCAATCTTGACGAGATCTGTTTTAATTTGCAAAAACAATTTATTACAAAGTCAGTATTGTACATACCTGAACCAACTGATTAGTTTCGAAAGCACAGTGAGCAAGGCGTTCTCTTGGTAATATTCTAATATTGGCAGCTGTTCTGTGCTTCATTTCAGAAGTCATTGCAACAGTGCTGCTAATTAGACAACAAAATTTCAAAATAAGATCAAGCTAAACAAGCAGAACAGGAACCCCACCAACAACAAATACAAACTTCATATTCATGCTAACTAGTCAAACATGGCAATGCACAAGGAGAGATCAAAACCATGAACCTACAAAGTCATAAACTTCTGAAATAAGGTTTGGACTTCAAATGATATAAAAAATGAAATGGGTTCAGATAAACTTACTGGTTTGAAATTCAGCATTGAGTCCGAGCAAGAATACCAATGGAATGAGTGGAAGCTACCAGAAATGTATATTAGCCATTGTGTCCTTTGTGCTTTGTAGATTGGAAACCATGTGAGCATTGTTCAGATTGTAAACTGCAAATCATGTCAGCAGTCTCCAGATATATGGCATATTCAGATGGTCTGTGGGATAAATTCTTTCCTGGTAATGTTACCAGATTTTATGCAAAGCAGTTACCCTGTAGCATTTGTTTCGAAAATATAACTCTACGTTTGACTTTGAATCAGATGTGTTTAGGAACATGGAAAAAATTTAAGCAAATTGTAGAGCTAACAGTAAACAAAAACATAGGTAATATAAAACAAAACCTTTCGAGCCCAAAACTTTCATTTGGCTTAAGGTTATAATGCTATTATAATGAAAAATCATGCGGATCAAGCAACGGTCAGCAATTGATCGATTGCATATAGTCCCAGGGAAGGACTAATAATACCAAATGCATTATGTCATAATTGCATTTTCAAACAACATATATTCATTTTAAAGTCCATATAGTTTGATGCTATTTATAAAGTCTAGCTTCAAGCATGTTGTAGAATGCGTTCGATCTCAAATACAAGACAGAAACACAAACAATACAAATAGACATGTATAAAGACTTTCTAGGCCTCTTTCCTGAATCGTTAGCTACACTCTGCAACAAACAAAAACTAACATAGCATTCAGCCATAACATAGGAGGAGACAGAAATGACTAGCCGATTCAATATACAATTTGTCATTTAATCAATCTATGGAATCTTTGGTGTTTGCATTCAGCAGCTGTAGATACAAAATTATTGCTGATCTGATGTTGCATTTGCTGTATTCAATGATATAATTTAAACCAAACATGGTACTTTTTAAGATGCGACAAAAATATACATACAAAAGCTGACAAGACAATCTCTCGTTGTCAAGCTTGAAGCATGATGCAGAATGCGTTCCATTTGAGATAGAGAACAGAAACAGAAACACTACAAACACATATGCATAAAGACTTTCTAGCCTTTTTTCATCAACTGTTGCGTTACATATTCTTTGTAAATGACTCAAAATTGCAAGTCAAATACTTGTATTATCGTGAGAGCATAATATGAAGAAACATGTTCATATTACTTTTGCATTTGTTATGGATGTGAAGGCTGCCATGCTCCTGGATTTTGTAATCTGTATAACAAACGGTTAGTTAGAACAAAATGATAACAATGTAAATTGAAGAGAGGACATATTTGAGAGAAAACATGTTAAGGCATATGTTGATGTACCTTCCATTTGTTAGTTGACATGTAATAGCTCACTATCTTCATTGAGTGTGAACTTGCTCTGAATTTTGAAGTCACGTAAGATGTAAACAGTGGTAGCTTTCTGTTGCAAATATGTCTCATATGACATTGATTTTAAATCAGGAAGTAACTCATGTAATAAGGGCTCCCTGATAATGCACTGGACAAAGTTATTTGTAATGGATTCTATTACAGCATTTATACAATGCTTGTAGAGGAAAGGGCAATTATCATTGCATTGTGAACAGAAAATTGTTGCATTGGCTATTGCTATGGATGAATTCACTGGGCAGTTACAAATTGCACAAACAGGTTCGAAAGGAGTTGAATATGGATTTGTTGCGGTCAGAATACCTTCGACCTGTTTATAAAACATTCAAACGTTAATTTACATTATTACATGCCAAATGCAAATGCAGCAAAAACATTATTATTGCTATACTTACAGCATAGGTAGATGTAGTTAGTTTTGTGAGATTGTTGAGTGCATCTGTGTTAAGTTCAGTCATGAACGTTGACTTCGATGCTCTGAATATTGTTTCTGTTGTGTTTACCTTTTTTGTTAAATTTTTGAAAAGAATGAGCGGAAAGTGTCCTTTTTGCAATTGTTTTTCCATTGAAAGGAAAAATTGTTCATATGTGTCAAAGAGTTGCAACTGCAGAACAAAATTGCTATGTATTGAAAAATACAAAAAGTAATATGCAACTACATTGTTCGTATGCATTGAAAATTTGCAATTGCAGAAGACAAATTACAAAAACTATGGACAAATTACAACAACTATGTATTGAAGTGATGCATGTTATGTACTGACAATTAGGAATAAGTAACATCTGAATACATACAGTTGCATTGTCGTTTTCAGAATCTCCATCTTTGATATGGAGTATGTAATGCAATCCAACTCGTTTGGCAAGTGTAACGGCAGCAGCGATTGTGCCAATTGGGTACATTTCTTTTTTGTTTGCAAATTGCCTAATGGTTGTATTGGGAATGAAGCGATATTCTTTGCAAACTTCAGGTACAGTTTCTATGATACTTGATTCATTAAGCAATATTATTTTGTCACAGTCACCGCGATCATAAACACTTTTAGGCAATATCCTGAAGTTTGTAATTGAGATGCTGTTGCCTTGCAAAATTTTGTGTTCATGTCGCTCCACCAAATGTGCAGGTACACTCAACGTTATAGTCATCATTCCTTGAGCATCTGTCAAATCAGCTCGCAATACTTGACGTGATTTGTTTGCTTTATCAAGGAATGCACTATAGACAACCATTATGTCTCCAACAAATAGCTGCCCAATTTTACGACTATTGAGATCTTCAATTGATACTTTAATTGGCAGTATCTGTTTTTGCCTATTAAAATTGCCTAGTTAGAAATTGCTATAAACATTTGTAGAATACTATGTTTCTCCTAAAGACTGAATAACTAGAAATAGATTAGAGTGTTGTGTTTCATATGCATACCTTTTTGATGTATCATTTTGCACGTTTGTTGAATGAAGTTTGGCTGCGATTGTTTCAGTTGGACTAACACAGGCAAACGCATGGTTCAATATGATGTGGATATTATCACATGTATTTTGTGATAAGCAATCAATAAAGAAATTGTGATATGTAACCTGTACATGTCTTCTTGCTGCATTGTTTGCGGGGACTTACTACTAGTGCTTTCTTCACTCGTCCAAGATTTTCTAATTTATATACATTTAAATATAGATATGTAAAAAGAGAAGATATATATAGTAAACACTAATCTGACATATATACATTTAAATATAGATATGTAAAAAGAGGAGATATATATAGTAAACATTAATATTTTAAATAGAAAATAGCATATTTGTATAGTTGTCATACATACCTTTTCAAAGCAAGTGGTTGGTTTGCCTTTCCTAATTGACTTATGTGGCCTATTTCTTCAGTTGTTTGTTTTCCTTTTTCAGGATTTATGCTATGTTATAGAATAGGAACATATATTTAGTTCAATTTCAAAGAGCATATAGAAGTAAACAGTTAACAAGGAACATTAAAACCATAGAACCATACATATGTAAAGATAGAATGGATATATACTAAACATTAACATTCTAAATACAAATTGGCATATTTGTATAGTTGTCATAGACATACCTTGCTGAACATTATTATTCTAAATACAAATTAGCATATTTGTATAGTTGTCATAGACATACCTTTGCAAAACAAGTGGTTGGCTTGCCCTTTCTAATTGCGTTATGGATTCTATTTCTTCAATTGTTTCGTTTCGTCTCTGAAGATTTAGGCTATGTTATAGAATAGTAACATATATTTAGTGCAAACTAGAAGTAAAAAGTGAACAAGAACATTAAAACCATAGAACCATACATATGTAAAAATAAAAATAGAATGCATATATAGTAGACATTAATATTCTAAATACAAATTACCATTTTTGTGTAGTTCTCATAGACATACCTTTGCAAAACAAGTGGTTGGTTTGCGCTTTCTAATTGGCTTATGCATTCTATTTCTTCAATTGTTTCATTTCCTTTTTCAAGATTTATGCTATGTTATAGAATAGTAAGACATATTTAGTACAAGTCAAAAGAACATATAAAAGTAAAACTTGAACAAGAAGACAAGATCCATAGAAAAGGAAAGGCAAAAAGAATATACTCTGTTTGTTTATGTTGCATGTTGTTGTTCTTTTTTCTTGGTCGTTCTGTTCAATTGAAAAGGGTTTTACTAGCAGAATCTGCATGCATAAATAGATGAGGTCATATCTGCAAATTTATGATAGGATAGTTGTGTTGGTTAATTGAAAAGGCTGTCTTTGGCATAAGTTGCATTGATCAATACAGAACGCCATATATGTAAATGTAGAATAGAATGCATAGTATGTATGCTGTTATCACTTCGTTTACCACAAAAAGATATTGTAGTATGCTTTAGTAAAATAGATATGGTAAAACCAATGAGGTATTGCAAAAATGTCAAAATTTGGAATTTTGTAAACTGTTTCATGTGTATATCATAGGTCAAGGACAAGAGATATTATATCATGGTCAGACCAATATGCATCCAATACGAAAATTCTATACTTTATATTGCCTAGATTTGCCCAAACATGGTCAATCAATGATTTGTGCATGCTATTAGTTTTGTCAACTAGGAAATGAAGATTGTAGTTTTGCATGTAGGTTTCTAGCTGCTTTTTTTTTTGATTGCAATGCACCATATCAATATTGAAGTCCCCTAGTATAACTATGATATTGTTTGGATCTAACTGGTATAAGGCTTTTGCAATGACGTTGAGGATATTGTTTAGGTTTGCATGTGGCGATGCATATATATTGAGTATTGCAATTTGTAATGTGTGAACTTTTATTTTTGCAAACAATGCTTCTACAAAGCAGTCTTCAAAATGGGTATGTTCAAGGATAATGATATTTTTCTTTATCAATATCATTACTCCATGCTTAATGCAACTTGAGATGCAATTGAAATTTTTGAAGTATTCATTTTGCATAGACAGCAACATATGTGTTTCTTGTAAGCACAAGATATCAGATTGCATTGTGTCATAGTCATTGCATATGTCAGTAAGATGCGCATGAAGATTGCGAGTGTTCAATGAAAGAATAAAGATGGATCGCAATGATTGTATTGATGAACAGTCATATTCTAGTTGCCATTTTGCAGTGGTTTGCAAACGTTGCATTTCAGAATTTACTTTTTGCTTGACCTTGAAGTTACTATGTTTAAGAGGATTAAGCAAATACAATGATTCTATGTTTCTGACACGTGATAGTGCTGTGTATACTAGGCCATGCACTTGTACTCCAGTAGGGTCGAATGCAAGCCTATCCAAGGTTAAGCCTTGTGATCTATGTATTGTGCGTGCACATGCAAGTTGAATTGGAAATTGTTTTCGTATTTTCAATGGCGCCATCTTTGATGTCATAGGCATTGGTTTTGATATTCGCAATATTGGTGTCCAATCATGTGCTATCTCTGAAGTGTACAAATGACCTAGTTTTCTAGATTGTCGATGACCAATATTAGGGTCATGGAACTTAATCCATAGAACATCGACCTTATTTGTATGGGTATATGCTTTAACTATTCCATCTGCACCATTCACTAGCCCATCTGGTGCATCATAATTGCAAGCATACATTTCAACTAACATGTTCAACTTTATCAAAAGCTGTGGAGGCAAAATAGCCGTATGTTGATGAGCTGCGAAATTGTCGCTATTCTCCTCATTTTCGTCAATTGCATTAATCAAAATTTCTTTGCCAGGCATTAGCATCAACATTTTCTTGTTATGCATTGCAACATCTTTGTTTTTGTAAAATAAGTAGGGAAATGTTGGATCATTTGGTACAGGGCGCATGCAACTTGTATTCATGTATGTTATATCGTCAGATGTTTGACAATTTGTTCGCATTCTATTTAACACTGATATGAATCTCTTATTTGTTTGTCGCATCGTCATATGCAATTGGAAGCACTTGACATTATCCTTCCAGAAATCATGTGTTATTGTTTGATTGTTGATTGTTGGTTGTTCAAAAATAAGAGAGTCTTGAATAGGTTGTGCTTGATAGAAATCACCACAAAATATGATGTCAATGTTCCCAAAGTATTTTGTTTGGACATGTTTTATGTTTCTGAGTCTATTGTCAATAGAATATAAGAACCGACTTCCAATCATCGAGATCTCATCTATGAAAGCTACTTGCAATTCTTGATATAGCTTTGATAAGTTGTCCAATACTTCTTTGCTCAGTGAGAACAGTTGAGACTTGTTAAAAGGCATTAGCAATGCAGAATGGATTGTTGTTCCACCTGCATTATATGCAGCTTTTCCTGTGTATGCTAATATTAGACCTTTTGGTTTCATAGGATCAGTTGTGTTTTGTGAATCATAAATTCGTATAAGCATTTGGAAAATCGCTTTTGCTGTGAGCGTTTTACCTACACCTGCTCCACCTGTAATAAAAAGGTAAATTGGTTCCTTGGGGTTTTTTTTTTTTTAACTGCAATGTCTTTTACAATTGCTTGTTGTTCTTTGTTCAAGATTCTTCTAAGTTTGTAATATTCATTGTTCTCCATTAAAAATGGATGGGCAGTAATTTGAAATCCAAGATTGATTTTTTTCTTCATTTCAAATTGTTTTGGAAATTGCAAGTCCGATTGCAAATCATATTCCTCATAATGGGAATTGTTCTCTTGGTTTTGCATATTCATTTCGTTAGTATTCAAAGAACTAATTTGCTCATTTGTTGCAGTCTCTAAATCACCCCATGTTGGATTGATGTTATATGTAAATTTGGCTTCATTAACTTGAATTGTTTTTTCATGTAATGTATATGCAGAGAGCCATGTAGGCAATTCTTGTTTCAATGTATCTTCACAATTTTCAAATGGCATATATAACAATAATTTCTCTCGACAAAAGTTTTCAATATCATTGTGTTTGTTATATTTGACAAATCGTATAACATTTGGTTTTTTCCTTTTAGATATGGGTTTGCCATTTTTCTTGTAATTTGATACAAATTCTGCAAGGCAGATTTTGCTAATGGAACTTGGTCGTCCAATGTAGTAGTCAACAATGGAATGGCACATAACATCTTCTGAATCATCAGGTTCTTGTTTCAAAAGAATAGGCGGTTTAAGCATAAACGTGCGTTCATCAACTGGAGACGTGTTCACAAATATACATTCCCTTGAACTAGAATTCAATGGCAATGAAAGTGCTATATGCACTGCTTGTTGAGCTGACATTTGCTGTAGATTGAGTAATGTATTTCCAAGTTTACGAATCATTTGCATAGCGTCAATTTCATCTTTCTGATGCTCTTTCTGTATTCTTCTAAATGCATTTGTCATAGACTTGTCAATTTTGGTCATATATGAACTACAATATGATGCTGCAGCATATGCATTTAGCACAAATTGTGCATCTGTATTTGCATTCCATAAAGCAGGGATACCGTTTGCAAAACTGTTATTCCAAATGTGAGAAGGTTTTCGTTTCAGGAAAATTGTTGGTTGCTTTACTGTATGTTGCAATAGTTCTATGTACTCATTTTGTAGTAGGCCTATTTCTAGGAGGAAATCGTCATGTGTTGTTGAATCATTGTAGTTTGTTTGCTCCAAGAATGCAAAAAACGATATTGATTTCTCTACAATTTTTTTATTTTCTGCATTGGTTGGTTCAATGATCATTGTTGATTTCATTGGTGGCATGGGGAAGTTGTATCTGCAATTTGAATTTTTTCGCTTCTTACAACTTTTTGTATGGTGATGTTTATGCAATTTAGCAACATCTGGCTCCAAATGATCTGTATTACAAGTGATGTAATTGTCAAGAAACTTCTCAATTTCTGAGTTGCTTTCTTTTCCATATATTGGAGCATTCTCTATCCATAACAGTCCATGTTCATGTTCAGTTCCTCTATTTTGGAATTCTGTTACAAAATAGTAATCAGATATTTTTCCAAAGAATGTAGTATCTTGAGATATCAATCGCTTTATAGCATTAATTCTATGTCTATAGTATTGGCTACATGTGACTGGATATTTTCTTATAAGGTAGTCAATGTCATCATCTTCTAATATATCAATAGCATTTTTATTTGCTTTATTTCTAAACAATGTGACAAGTGTATCTACTAATGGTTTCCATCGATGTTCTGCACTTGTGAATGTCACAAAGAAAGTTGGAGGGCCCAGTTGTCGTATCATTGCAAATATGTTTTTCCTAATTTGTTCCAAATGGTCAGAAGATATGCGAATGTTTTTGAAATCTATGTATCCAATGTCAGACTTCAATAACTTTTCCAAATTTGCTCGATACTTGACATCTTTTGCTAATATTTTCCTGCCTTTTAGTTGTCCTTTTCTTATTCGCACCCATATGCAAGAAAGCACTTTATCAATTATTATTCGCATTGTCTTGAAAAACAAATTTGTTGTATGATATTGGAAGTCACCACTTGCTTGTAACAATTCCCATTGTACAATTTTTTGGTAACTAAACCTATTTGTGATGTCATGATCACGTGCATCGCCATAAAATAATGTTGGAAAGTTCATTTCTTCTGCATATTTGTCCTTGAAGATGCCTAATGGTCGTTGTCCTTCAGCAGGGGCCACTTCAATAATCTTGTCTTGCAGATCGTAGATGCGTTGTGATTCTATTAATCCATGCACCAATGTTTCAGTAGGTGTTTCATTATTTGCATCACTATCTGTATCACTTTCATTGTCACTGTTTGAATTTTGTACAATGTATTCATTATCCTCTTGTAAAACATGCGCCCAATTCTCATTTATACAAATGTTGCTAGCTTTATAAAGACTTCTAGAACATAGTTCGTTCAATGCCTTCATGACAATAATCGGACGTACTTTACCTGTTTGGTATGCATTTTTGTATTGCAATCTTCTTTTCAATGCAACTGCAATTGTCATTGTATCATTTAGATATTGTGGCAATGCTTTTTGCACAATGTCCATATGAACTGGTACATTGATAATTGATCCTGTTAAGCCAATTTGTGACCGTCTATGTCCCCATTGTCTGATTTGTGCAAATGCAATTCTCAATGACACAAGTCTTTCTTCTAGGTCTGAAAGTATATTTACAGTTGGCAATGAAATGTTACGTCTTATTTGTTCAGGTGCTGCAAATTGTGGTAGCTTTCCATTCTCGAGTGCTTTCTTGCAAGAAACACATATGTTTTCATTGCTAAAGGTCCTATTGTTCAATGTCAAATTCATATGCTTTTCTTGCAAATCTGTAGTGAAGAACCTAATATTTTTTGCAAAATGCAATTTGTTGCAAACTGCACATGTATTCCTAGGCGTGTCTTCGACTTTTTCCATATAAATTTGTATTGCATTTTTCTTTCTTGACTTCTTATTAGAAAATGGTTTTTTGCATTTGTCATTGCATTTGCGTTTTGTACGTATGAATTGCTTTAGCTTGTGATAATTCAGCCTACAATCCTTAGTTGGTTGCATTTGCTCTAAATGACATGCTATCTCAAATGCAATATTATTGCTAAAATGTACTTGAGATATACATTGCTCTTTTTCTAGTACATGCTCATGACGCAATTGATTACAAACATCATTTGCTTCCATGCACAATTGTTGAGAATTGTGAACATATTCTTGTATCATTGCATGATAGTGAATATGTGATGTATTTGTCATGAATGACAAGATGTTAACAATATCATTGCATCTCGAATAAGCGCAACTGTAGTTGACAAAGCTATTAGTAACAGAGGACCATACTTGGATATTGACTTTGAATATGACAGATATCCATTGTAGACAAAATGGTCCGCCTTCCACTTGTCCTTTTTCATATGGCATTGCCATATTTATCAGATATTGTTGCCAGTTGCTATTCATTGTATAGTGTATCGCATCAACTACTAGGTATTGCTCTAAACAATGCAATGCCTCTTGATTCTTATGCATAACTGCATTGCAAAAAGATTGCACAATGTAAAGTCGCAAACACTCTGCATTGAATTCTGTTGCTACTAAATAGCAAATTGCATTAAAGAGACTGTCACCACAATTAGATGTCACTTGCTTTGCAATTGTTAGTCCATTTAAAAGCATATTATTTGCAATGTGCATCCAATTGCTTTCAATATCTTTGCAAATAGGTGATAGGTAGATATTAGACTGGTTGCAAATGCAAATTGGAAACTTTTGGTAAACCAATGGTTCATAATGACCACTAACAGGATTTGCATCGTGAAAGAGAATGCAATATGGAATTGCATTTTCATGTTGATTAAAGAGCAAATATCTGGTTTTTCTTGTCAATGACCAAACTGCAATTGATATATCTAGCCATTTAGCTAACCAACGTATGCAAAAGGTATCACCCCATAAACCTCGTTCAGACTCCTTTATATTTGTAGATGCAGAATAACGCATTTTATGAAGATATGTACCAATATCATTAACACCATGTAACTCGTATAGGAACTCAGGTGCTAGTTCATATTGATATGACTGTATTGCTTCAACGTCATTGTTCTTTAAGCAAAAAAGAAAGTGGTCTATTAACCCATTTCGCAATTCATTTGAAGTATAACGAAAATGTAGAAGCATTTCGAACGAGTCAAATAGACAATCTCCTACAGTATATGAAAATGCATTTAGTCTAAAAAGACCATTCCTTTTTAATACAATATCAATGTTCTCAGGCAAAATGCATTGCAATCTGAATTTGTAATTGTCAACATCTATTATTTCTTCCATCATTTGCAATTGCTTACCAGAGTTGGCTTTTGCAATTGTCTTGTACAGCTTTGCAAAAAATATTAATGAAGTTAGCAAAAACTGAACATGACTGTTTTGAACAAAATGTATGTATATAAAAAAAATAGGCTATTGCATTATCTTGGTAAACAAATATCAAATTTCTAGCAACAAGCCATATTTATAAATAACAAAGAAATTGGAAATGGAAACAATGCAAAGACATAATGAAAAAAAAGGAGCATAATTCTAAGAATATTTGTGCAAGTTAACAAAAGGGAACAATCGAAACACAAAATGAAGTTAACAAAAGGAAGCAATGGAAAGACAAAATGAACAAATGCAACAGAACTTTAAGTATATTTCTGAAAGTTAACATCATTGTCAATTGCATTTGTCAAATAAAATAACCATGAGGCTATTTATGAGTTTTACATAAGTGGTCCACCAATTCAACTGTCAAAATATAAAAAGTATTGTCTCTGATTTGTGCTAGGTTGCAACTCCAACATATTCCAAGGTAAAAAGTTTCCTGCTATTCGTTATCAGACTATGGTTATACTATATGGATCTAAACAGAATTCAAGGATCAAGGAACCCAAACAAGGCATTCAGAACCAGATACGAGTACTGCATAAGCGTACTTCCATAACGCTTCTCAAGAAGATCCATCATTATGGGACGCTGCAGGTATGATCCATATAAATGATGAACATGTAATATGTTCAAAGGACAGCTTTGGCAAACACAGCAACAATCTGCCTAAGCAAATTGTCCCAAGACTGTTGGCAATTGTGGCATGTGAAAGAACATGCCCAAAAATTACAGATCTTTGATGATTCAGAAATTGTGGTGAATTGGATGAATGGAACAAATTCATTGGATAATTATAAACTTCAACCTATATTTCAGGAGATTTGACTTGCTTAAACAGAGTATTTAACACATTATTTTTGAACATGTTTACAAAGACAGGAACATGGAAACTGATGGACTGTCAAAAGCAAGATTACACTTGGTAGCATAAGCTTGGGCCATTCAACAGAGAGTGGAAGGAGAGCTGATGGAATGTCTTTTAAATGTCAATATCTATATGTATAATTTTTTATGGCACTGTTTATGAACATATCTAGGACCTAATTCTTTATGAGACAAAACTGGTTTCAAACCTGTGATGTATGTCAGAATGACCATGACAGGGCTGTCATATTGACATTTTTGAAAACTGGTTATGAAGCAACATATCTTCTCAGCCATACTTTTATCACTTCCTATGCTTAAGCATATCTCTATATCTATATTTTTTTATGGGACTGTTTATGGACATATCTAGGAGCTAATTTCTTATGAGATAAAACTGGCTTCAAAGCTCTGATATATGTTAGAATGACTATGATAGGGCTGTCATATTGACATTTTTGAAAACTGTTTATGAAGCAAGATATGTTCCCAGCGATACTTTTATCAGTTCATATGCTTAAGGATATCTGTGAAATGCAGAAACATATATAATAAATGTAATTTTGTTTTCATAATAAAATATTTTTTTCTCTCTGAGCAGAATAAGGTAGTTGAACATCATATCAGAAGCAATCTGGTTATAACTAGCTAACATGAGATTTTAATCTAAGGTTTAAATAGACAAAATGTCTTGATACATCATTATATGGAGCTAGTTGCATGCATTACTCAACTTCTACTTGTTGCGATCATCTCAAATAATATTATTGTTATGATTATAACAATTGATAATATTAATATTAATATTAATGTAAACACAGAATAAACAATGACAATTTCAGATTTGAATTCCAATATAATTGAATGAGAGAAAAAATATAAATGACTGAATACAGCTTAAATATCTATATTTTTTAAAACAATCACAGAGTAACTCGACTATAAATCTAGAGTAACTGAACCATAAACCTACACAATGCAAAAATTAAAAGCCTAACAAATTCACAAAAAGAAATTAATAGAAAAATTGACAAAAAGCAATTAGTCGAATAACACCGTACCTGGAACAAAGCCGACCATTCAAATTCCTTCTTGTCTAGACCATATTCATGCACAACAGAGCCTGTACCAAGAACCACAGCTTCACCTAGGTCATCTCGGCCCAAATGACAAGGAAGTCACATGGTGCTCGAAACTGACATTTACAGGAATTTCCATAAAACCCATGCAGGTAAGAGAAACCCTCAGTATCACGGAAAAGCTTATAATTTTCGCAAACGAAACATTTCATCCAATATATAAACAACAGCAAACGAACAACATCTAGTACCAATATAGCAAACCTTCGATTCAGCACTTCTTAACAAAGCAAATGAACTTAACACTAACTAAATGAACTTAACAGAGTTGTTAACAAAGCAACCTTGCGTTCTAGGAGTAATATCAGAGTCGAATATTCATACATCCATAACAGAATTACAAACTTAAACAAACATCATGGACCAAAGTAAACATACACATAAATTATACGAGCGAAAAACCTTGAATACACGCATAAGATAGGAAACCGTGCAGTTACAAAATAGACTGCAATCTTCAATATTTTAACATTTCAAACAGTTCAAAAACCCCAATTTATTTAGATCTTCATGTGCAAAAACAGTTCAAACTACAAAAGACTGCCACTCAATCTGTACCAAGAACCATAGCTTCACCCAGGTCGTCTCGGCTCAAATGATAAGGAAGTCACATGGTGGTTGAAACCGACATTTACAGAAATTTCCATAAAACCCATGCAGGTAAGAGAAACCCAGAGTATCACGGCAGGCAGCAACCGCATTGTGTTTTCACCGCAGACAATACAACAAATACAAACGAAAAATCGCACAGATTGCAGAGCTAAACAACCAAGTAACAATGATAACCCAAAGGGCGCGAACAGGGTAAAACCCAAGCCAAGTAACTTTCCAGGATCTCGAGCAGGGACAATTGTCCGCCGATAAGACCACCACAGCACATGCTGTAACCCAAGTCAATTGTAAATCAATCTGAATTTATTGCCAAATCAATTGTATACTGTCCGATTCATACGAGCGTTACACATCCGCTTGGGAGTCACGGGGCCACGTGCCCTTCACCTCGAACGATGTGAAGCACGTAATAAGACCCCAAATCCTTTCCACCCCCAAAAACCTTGGTTCGACTTAGGTTATATCGCAAATATAATAAAAAATCGCGTCGGTCAACCCAAAGTCAACGATCTATCGATCGCATATAGTCCCCAGCAGGGATCACGGAGTAACTGGACTATAAACCTAGAGTAACTGGACCATAAACCTACACAATGCAAAAATTAAAACCCTAACAAATTGACAAAAAGCAAGTAATACAAAAATTGACAAAAAAAAAATAATAGAATAACACCGTACCTGCAACGAAGCCGAGCGTTCGAATTCCTTCTCGTCTAGACCATATTCATGCAAAACCCAGCCTGTGCCAGTACCATGAGAAAATGTGCAAATGACGAAATTGGTTAACGAAGTCTGCACACAAAACCCTCAGTATTCAACCAGAATGCCATTAACTTATAATGCTCAAATAACCATGGACTGTTGCATGCAGGTAACAGAAACCCTTAGTATTTAACCAGAATGCCATTAACTTATAATGCAATAGCCGAACTTAACCTCTAAACAATACAACCAAGAATCACAGCTTCACGCAGACATTTACCCAACTTTCCATAAAATCCATGCAACTAAGACAAACCCTCAGTATTCAACCAGAATGCCATTAACTTATAATGCTCAAATAACCATGGACTCTTGCATGCAAGTAACAGAAACCCTCAGTATTTAACCAGAATGCCATTAACTTATAATGCAATAGCCGAACTTAACCTCTAAACAATACAGTAGCCGAACTTAACCTCTAAACAATATAGTAGCCGAACTTACCAAAGCGACAGCACACAGTCGAGGGATACAAGCCGCACCTGGAACAACAGAACCGCAACCAAACGTTTGTGATAGAGTTAACCGAGCAGGCAGGAACCGCATTGTGTTTTCACCGCAGACAATACAACAAATACAAAGGAAAAATCGCAGAGACCGCAGAGCTAAACAACCAAGTAACAATAATAATCCAAATGCCATTAACTTATAATGCAGTAGTCGAACTTAACCTCTAAACAATACAACTAAGAATCACAGCTTCACGCAGACATTTACCGAAATTTCCATAAAACCCATGCAGCTAAGACAAACCCTTAGTATTCAAGCAGAATGCCATTAACTTATAATGCTCAAATAACCATGGACTCTTGCATGCAGGTAACAGCAACCCTCAGAGTGGGCAGGAACCGCATTGTGTTTTCACCGCAGACAATACAACAAATACAAAGGAAAAATCGCACAGACCGCAGAGCTAAACAACCAAGTAACAATAACAACCCAAAGGCCACGAACAGGGTAAAACCCAAATAACCATGGACTCTTGCATGCAGGTAACAGAAACCCTCAGTATTTAACCAGAATGCCATACAGTAGCCGAGCTTACCAAAGCCACACCCAGCAGGCAGGAACCCCACCGCAGACGAAAAATCGCACAGACTGCAGAGCTAAACAAGCAAGTAACAATACCCGAGCAGGCAGCAACTCCACCGCAGACGAAAAATCGCACAGACTGCAGAGCTAAACAAGCAAGTAACAATACCAATCCAAAGGCCGCGAAGACAGTAAAACCCAAAGGCCGCGAAGACACTAAAACCCAAGCCGAACTTTCCAGCATCTCGACGAGCAACAGCTGGCCGCCGATGAGACCACCACAGCGCATGCCGGCCACAGCTAAGACAAACCCTCAGTATTCAACCAGAATGCCATTAACTTATAATGCTCAAATAACCATGGACTCTTGCATGCACGTAAGAGAAAACCTCAGTATTTAACCAGAAGACAAACCCTCAGTATTCACAATAATAATCCAAATGCCATTAACTTATAATGCAGTAGCCGAACTTAACCTCTAAACAATACAACTAAGAATCATAGCTTCACGCAGACATTTACCGAAATTTGCATAAAACCCATGCAGCTAAGACAAACCCTCAGTATTCAACCAGAATGCCATTAACTTATAATGCTCAAATAACCATGGACTCTTGCATGCAGGTAACAGAGCAGGCAGGAACCGCATTGTGTTTTCACCGCAGACAATACAACAAATAGAAATGAAAAATCGCACAGACCGCAGACCTAAACAACCAAGTAACCATAATAACCCAAAGGCCGCGAACAGGGTAAAACCCAAATAGCAATGGACTCTTGCATGCAGGTAACAGAAACCCTCAGTATTTAACCAGAATGCCATACAGTAGCCGAACTTACCAAAGTCACACCGAGCAGACAGGAACCCCACCGCAGACGAAAAATCGCACAGACTGCAGAGCTAAACAAGCAAGTAACAATACGCGAGCAGGCAGGAACTCCACCGCAGACGAAAAATCGCACAGACTGCAGAGCTAAACAAGCAAGTAACAATACCAACCCAAAGGCCGCGAAGACAGTAAAACCCAAGCCGAACTTTCCAGCATCTCGAGGAGGAACAGCTGGCCGCCGATGAGACCACCACAGCGCATGCCGACCACAGCTAAGACAAACCCTCAGTATTCAACCAGAATGCCATTAACTTATAATGCTCAAATAACCATGGACTCTTGCATGCAGGTAAGAGAAACCCTCAGTATTTAACCAGAAGACAAACCCTTAGTATTCAAACAGAATGCCATTAACTTATAATGCTCAAATAACCATCGACTCTTGCATGCAGGCCACAGAGTAGCCGAACTTACCAAAGCCACACCGAGCAGGCAGGAACTCCACCGCAGACGAAAAATCGCACAGACTGCAGAGCTAAACAAGCAACAATACCCGAGTAGGCAGGAACTCCACCGCAGACGAAAAATCGCACAAACTGCAGAGCTAAACAAGCAAGTAACAATACCAACCCAAATGCCGCGAAGACAGTAAAACCCAAGCCGAACATTCCAGCATCTCGAGGACGGACACCTGGCCGCCGATTAGACCACCAGAGCGCATGCAACCACGTGCCCTTCACGCGCGCCACGTGCCATTCGCCTCGAACGATGCGAAGCGCGTAATAAGACCCCCAATCGTTTCCGCCCCCTAAACCTTGGTTCGACTTAGGAAATATGGCAAATATTTCCAAAAATTGCGTTGGTCAACCCAAAGTCAGCGATCGATAGTCCCCGGCAGGGACTAATAACCACTTTTGATATTATATATATTTTTGGATATTATATGATATATATATGGAATTTTGTTTTATATGGGAATTTTAATATTATATTATTTTGTCTTTTTTATAGGGTAGGTAGCCAATGATGGAGTGTCATGTGTTAATGGATGATGGGCTAGCATGTACTCGGTGGGTCCCACCTGCTAACTGGGATGCCATGTGGCACAATTTGTTTGCCTACTTTTTATAATCAAGCACATTACTTTATGGTAAAAAAAAATAACCAATAGATTGTACTAGTAATAATTAGTGTTAGGTTGGGTGCAAGAAGGTTGTGAAGACGCCTAGCTTGTTCTATGTTCAACCACAAATTGATAGTCGTTCTTGTAATCAAGCTTAAAGTCTTCCTCTGTGGCAGCCTCATTGAATTGTGACCCCTGCAATTTTGCATGAGAACATAAATTTTTCTCCTTTTGTGATATTAAATTAAAATTGTTAAGAATTTATAATTTGGATGCATTTTTTTTATTTTTATTTATTTATTTTCTATACAATTTTTGCGACAAATTTTGAGTAACCACCCGGGCCAAGATGATGATTCCCATGTTTGGATATTCTATCCATTGTGGCTTTGGATGTATCTAGAATCCTGTATTGACAATATTGAAAGACTTAATTAGGTGTCACAATGATGATAAAGCATCATAATTACATTATTAAAAGTGCCCCATGCCTTCCTAGTTCGGGTGGTGTCTTCCCTTGTTTTCGAAGCCTCTTCTCCTTTGCATCTTCCATGAGGGATTTCCACTCCCTCTCTAGAACCATTGGAGGGCGCTCATACTTAGGTTCTTATCCAAGTGAACCCTATATTGGTCCTGCAAATGTTTTAAATATAAGCATTCATTCGAGGTAATTCCAATTTTGTTGAAGGTACCCCCACCTAACAAGCCAACCATCTTGTTCATAAGTTCATCCTTCAACTTGGAACTTTGGGATTTCCAGTTTGTGTGAATGGTGGGCCCAAATATTTCCAAGGTTAGGTCATATAAACACCTATAGAATGCATTGGTTCTTGCAAAACGATATTATCATTAGTTTAAAATAATCACAATCTATATGCTAATTTAAATTAGATTGTACTTAATATTTAAAACACTTCTTAAATACCTGGAAGTTTCTCTAATTTCATTGGGACATGGTCATCATCTACCAAAAACGTGATTGGTAGTGTTCATGTGCTAGTAACATGGAAAGATCCAGGAAAGCTCACTTCAAATTGTGCGATGGGATCATGCTTTGCATCCATAACATCATGTGCAGATCCTGGTGTATGTTGTTTAAGGGGTACAGATCCTGGCGTGTGTGGTTTAGCGGGTGTACCAATGTCACTGACCGGTGTGTCACTTATAGGCGGAGCATCAACGCTACTACCAATGTCGGCCCCCATAGTCGCAACATGAGGATCGTACTCTGTCAAAAATTCTTGTAAAATAAAGAGTTTTTTTATAAAGGATGATATAAGTAAAAACATAAATAAATAAATGGGACAATTAAATGAGTTTCTCATCATGGTTGGCCCATCACGGTTTTGATTTGGCCTCTTATATCTTTTGTCTTCGGCCTAATCATAATTAAAGAACTAAGTTTCTTGTTTGATTTCATTTGAAGCTTCTTTATTGTTTCATCAGTAAGCACTTCCCCGGGAGCACTTGTGGACTGTTCTAAGGTTGGTGCCTTCCCCTTGTCACCTTGTTTATCAAATAAGTGTAATTTGTAATTTTATTCCACCATCCTCGGCTATAAATATTCAAAGATTTGAATTTGATGAAACATTTTAGATCAATAAAAAATTCCATTTTTTGCATAAGAGGGGAAGTTTAGCTAGTTAAATACTTGCTCGTAAATATTATGATATCTTGAAAGTTCATTATGACAAATTAAAAAAAAAAAAATCAATCAATTCATCCACAATTATTCATCATTATATTAATAAGAAAACCACTACTGACATAAGTCTAAATTTATATAAAAACTCTACATTATATCTTGGGCACTTGTATCAAAGAAAGAAAAAATGTTTTTATATGGAAGTCTAGTGTTACCTCAGGTCCGAAATTGCAGTAAGTGCTATAGCATATCTTGGAAAGGATGAAAGGCTAGAAGAGCCCTAAAGAGAATGCAACATCTTGATTTAGTAAGGCATCATGGATAGAAGCATATGATAGTAGCATGTTTTAAAGAATTCTCGGTAGAGTTTCTTAAAATCATATAGTCTTTTAAGAATAAAAAGCTTGGGGACCATTTTTCATAAATATTCATCCATACATTGTCTAACATTATGTTAGAGAAGTCTTTTTACCAATATGGATAATCGTGATCCTATAGGAGTCATAATCTTGGGAAGCTCTTAAAAGAGGCATTATGATAGGATCAATATATATTCCATATCAATACTTTGAGAAGGATGAAGGAATGCATTCGGTCAAGTTGCATGTTATGAAACCAGCTCAAGAAAAAGATAGAAAAGATAGATCAACGCCTTAGAATTCAGCCTCTTCAAGGGGGCAACCTCCTTTACATTACATATATGAACAATACTTGGATGATACAAATGAAAAGACCTCCTTTCTATATATAGGAGTCTAAGGGGTCATAACATAATCAGAGCCGACATAACAATAATAATGTAAGGTCACAATAATAACAATAGTGGGCTTCTATGGGGCATAATAGTAACAATATGGGCACTACATGGGTACACCAATATAATAAGTGGGTTGTACTAATAACAATAAGGGGTTACACTAGTAGTATAGGGGCCTAACATTGAAAGCTCGTTGTAGGATACAAATAATTATATGATTGTGTGAAAGATTAAGAATGCATGTTTAAAGTAACCTTTGGAATATAGGATTCATATAATCATGTAAGGAAGGTTGGTCATATGCATAGTGAATATTTCATTTAGTTATATGATGCCTAAAAAGATGAATTTGACTTACTCTAGAATGGATAAAATTCTAAGACTTTATCACTAGAATAAATCTCATGGTTATATTATTTTACGTACAATTACATTGATGTTTACTAGTTGTGAGGTCGATGCCCTTTGACCTTAATCAACCTACCACAATATTATAACCATGACGTATTAAAATGTTTCCTTAACTTACAATATGTGTGACAATATATTGTAGTAAATGATAATCATAACATATAATAGGCATTGCTTACAAGTTGGGTAAATTACCACCCCCATAATAGCAACGTTTGTATCTATTTGATTCAAATTGTAATCAATGAGCAACTTTTCCCCTCCATCTATTGATTTCACATCACATACAAATACACAGTTTCCTTCACACCCCTCGAATATGTAATTGGGTTGCTTATTTGTGGTCACGGTTGTGTACTATTTATAAACCCTACAATATTCCCTGTTGCTTTTGGCCTTCCATCAATATATATAGTTGCACCTTTATTTTGATCATTGTCTTTTAGTTTGATATAATTTGTGGCCACGCCATATCTTCGCATATTTTTGGTATATTGGACTAGCCATACCCAATCATTATAGATGTAACAAGGTCCGACATACTCCATCAATTTAGTTAATTTATTGTAACATACATTTATGCCATACATGGAAAATAGCTCCAAACCATGTAATGACAATGGGGCTATGCGGTATATCCTTTCATTGACAGAAAAATCAGTGTTTATTTCATGAATATCCTTGGGTACCCATTGTTTCACTAGATGTTTGTACCTCAAGGGAACATCCATGTCATCTATGCTCTCATCATCATAAGAACATGACCCCCCTTTAGCGAGAAAAAATTCCATGCATCTATGGAATTTTATTCTAATCTTTTCACCTCTAGTTGATCTTCACTTGCTAGACGATGTAGTAGATGTTTGGTCAATTTATTCTATCCTACCTGAACTTTTGTCACTTGACGAAGATAGATATGACAAATACATGTTTGGTTGAAATTCCTATAACACACCATCAAATGACAGAAACTACTAGCGAGTGTCATAAGGGATGTTGAGAAACATCGTGACGAAACCACAAGAACATTATAATAGTACAAGTGAGTTACAAGGAAGTTCCAAGTGAGTTAAAAGTGATTTACAAGGAAATGTTTGCAATGAGTGCAAAAATTATGGTAGAAAATGTTGCAAAATACGTCTTAATCAATCCACGAATTGTCTGAAATGTTTGCTAGAAACATCTACCACGAAATCCAAGAATTTAAAACGGTTATCTGTAAAAAAAACACTTCTAAAATCCCCACAAATATATACAAATATGATATTTTAAAATTGAAAAAAATATCCTTGAGAGACACATTTTCATCCCTCAATTTTCTCAAGTAGTAAGGGAGTCTAAAAAATACCTCGTTTATGGTTTTCAATGCCCCAAATGGGAATTTGATTATTGGTTCTAATACCAAGCTAATATGTGAGGAAATGATCAACAAAAGAACATAAACTTTAATATTGGATCTAATACCAAGCTAATATGTGAAGAGATCATCAGCCAAGCACGAGATAGTAGAACAAATCATCAAAGGAAAAACATTACTTTTTTATTTTTATTTTTAGGTTTTACTTACATGGGAGATGAGATGATCCATTATGAGTGTTTGGCTTTAATATTTAACTAACAAAGGTGTTATAACATACAACTTCTTTTTCTAATTAGCCTTTTCCATGTTAATAGTAAGATTGGGGTCCTGAAATAACATTATTATGCTGGTTTAAGTTGGAGTTGCCTTTTAATTTGGCAACGCTCAGGTTAATGATATAAGAAGTTTATAGTTTCCTTTTAATTTTGAATTGCTCATTTTAATGATAGAAGAAGAAGGTGTTACCAAATCAAAAGGTAGTGAATGGTACCCCTGATGAAAACAAAAGCGCTGCCAAATCAACAAACACCTCACAATACATATCGTTTCAATAGGTGGCGCTACCAAAATAAAAGTCATGTGTTTCAATGATTTTGACCAGTAAAATGGACTTCCAGCAAGGAAAAATGAAGACCAAAGTTAATTGGAGCATGATGAATGCGTGAGGTAGCATAACAATCACCATCAGTTTTTATTTTGACCTGTCACCTAAGGGTTTAATGTTTTTACGACCAAGGAGGAGAGGTGGAGAATCATTACTGTTGCCTATGGGAACCCATGAGAAGGTCTAAGGAGAATATAAGAGCCCAACGAAAAAGGGAGAAGCCCTAGAAATAGCGAGGAAGAAGTTCGCTAAAGCTTTGTTGGTTATCGATCACCTTCAATAGTGCTATGGGTGTCATGACTAGGATAATTTTTAACCAAGAATGGGCCTCAAAGTCTAACCAAGGTTAGGGGAGGACACTAAGGGAATTATGCCCTAAATGGTGCTTCTTAGGTTCAATCACCATTAAAAACACATCCAATCCACAAAACATTCCCTCCCTTTGGTAACTTTCAATTATGAGTGGTTTACTAGGGGACATTATGACATTATCAATAACACTAATGGGCCTTTTGGTATTAACAATGATCAAGGAAGATGTTGTCGTTGCGACAATGACCCACCAAAAATTTTCCTGTGTCAATTTTGGAACCTATACTAACTGTCGTTTCAATCCCCCTTATGTTGTCATGTGGTTTGATTTTTTATTTGTGTGTTTTCTCCTAATGTCGCATCCTCCTAAGTCAATGTTTCTTAAGCGTCGTTACTTAACCATTAGAAGCGTTTGAGTTAGTAATTTTATGGTTAGGTGAACTCACAATCTTTCTTAACTTAGAAACTTTCCTTCTTTCCATGCACACACTTTAAAAAGAACACAAAAGCAAGAAAAGCAAACAAAAAGCAAGAAAATCACTTACAAAAGCAAGAGTGCACTTTAAGTTGACGAAGACATGCACTTGATTTGAGCGCACTCCTTTGGGATGAAGGAGTGCACCCTACTTGAGCGCATTCATTCAGGCTAAGCAAGTGTGCCCTACCTAGGCACACTCCTTCATGTCAAAGACATGCGCCCTGTCCAGTTGCATGCATGCACCAACTCGTTTCATGATGGCGCACTCCTATAAAATAGGATCCCCCTTAAATCCCCTTAACTAACCCTTTCATGCGACAACAAGTGGCAGTCATGCATGAATCAATTTTGAATATTTATTTTTTAAAATAAACTCAGTTAATCATTATTTTCATAATCATTTCATCTGAGTTGAGCGCACAACTCGGGAATCAAGTAGCCGTTCATCAACCAGTGTAGAAAATAAGTTTGCATGCTCAATATTTTCATTGTTTTCATGATTTCACTGTCAAATCTTGCTTTGCTTGTTGTCGATCACTTGTTTTGCAATTTCTTTCCTGAATCTTCATCTTGCAAGTATTAATCCATTGTCTCATGCAAGAAACTCTTCACATTCTTGAAACCTTCCATCTTCCACCATGCATGCGGCAATAGCTATAAATCCTTACAGATCATTCTCCTCCTCATTTTATTGTCGAATTCTATTGTTTAAACATGTTCCTAAGATTCTAATGGGTAGAATGCACTTCTTGAGCTCGAGGCTCCATAAGCCTCGAAAATTGTGCCTTGCGTGACAAAGTTTTCTTCCTAAGTGCATGAGTGCATTACGAAGGCACGAAGCCTTTCCCTTTTCCCTTCGGAGTTCTACAGTGTGCCATCTTTTCCTTAGCTCACATGAGTGCATCATGAAGGCATGATGTAGCATTTCATTCAGCCCTTCGGCATGCAACAGTGCACCCTCCTTTTCCTTGGATGCATAAGCCCATTATGAAGACCCGAAGCTTTGTTTCCCTCATCCTTTGTCCCTTTGGAGTGCGACAATGTTATGAAACTAACTCACAAAAAGATAGAAAAGATAGATCAACGTCTTAGAATTCAGCCTCTTCAAGGGGGCAACCTCCTTTACATTACACGAATGAACAATTCTTGGATGATACAAATGACTAAAGCTCCCTTCTATATATAGGAGTCTAAGGGGTCACAATGTAATCAAGCCAACATAACAGTAATAACATAAGGGCACAAAAATAACAATAATGGGTTTCTATGGGGCATACTAATGACAATATGGGGACAATAGGGGCACAATAATAACAATAATGGATACAATGACAATAGTAATGGGGGAATCACTAGTATTATAGGGGCCTAACATGGCCCTCTCCTTCCGAAAAGCGTTGTCCTCAACGCTTGAGTAGTTTTGGATGCTTCTGTATAAAATTCTCATCCTCCCATGTGGAATCTTTAGTGGATAAGTTCTTCCACTTAATGAGATACTTTGAAATTGATCGATTTTGTAGCTGTCGAGTTCTTGTTTCTGTGACTGCTTCCGGTTCTAATATGATTTTTCCTTCCTCATCAAGTTCTGGAAATATTGTTTGGACTGGGAGCTTGTCACCTATAACCTTCTTTAAACATGAAACATGGAAAACTGGGTGCACTCGGGAAGCTGCAGGAAGCTCCAATTTGTATGCCATAGTACCAATCTTTTGCAACACCTTGTACGGACCATAATACTTTGGTGATAATTTCTTATCCTTCTCAGCTTTCTTGAGGGACATTTGTTTATATGGTTGTAGCCGTAGGAATACCCAGTCACCTACATCAAAACTTCTTTCGCTGCGATGTTGATCTGCCTGTTGTTTCATTCTATTCTATGCCAACGTGAGGTTATCCTTTGTTGAAAATAGCAACAAGAAATGCTAAAAATAGAAATGTTAAAAATAGCATTGCTATAAATAGAATTTCAGGATATACTCCAAATCTGTTGGAAATAGAAAAAAATAGAAATGCTAAAAATAGCATTTCGGGATATATTCCAATTTTAATTTGTCCTTGAATTAAAATTGAGAATTAAAATTCGAATTTAGTTTCACTCGCTGTTTGAAAAATAATTAATTAATTCATCTTGAGTTAATTAGTTGAAGAAATTGAAACATGAAGTCTTTGTGAAGACATGCAACAGTTATCCCTTTGATTGAGGAAGTTATCCCTTAATTAAGGAGATAAGGATGAGTTGTATTTGAGTTGTAATTAGTTAGCTCAGTTAACTGAGTTAAGTCCAGTTAAATTAGTTCCAAACAGTTGGTGGAACTAATTGTGAGTTCAGTCAGTTAATGCATGCATGCATGTAACTAGTGTTCTCCAGATAACTGAATATTCTCACATAAATAACCAATGCATGTCTGTTCAGACAGAGACCCAGTTGAGATTAAAGACAGGGACATTGTACTATCAGTTGGAGGATTTTTCCTATAAAGGAAACTCATCCATGCAGAAGGAATTAACTCCTTCAGGATTGCGCAGTTATTTCAGAGGTGAGAGCAGTGTGTGAGGTGAGAATCACACAAGATACAGCTGGAGGACCCAGGAGAAACTACGCAAGGAAATAGGAGGCTTGGAGGGCAAAGGAGAAGGTTTGTGAGAAGCCTTTGACTGTCTATGAGCAGCAGAGGGATTGTACTAAGAGCTGGATAGCTTGTGAGCTAAATCTTTGTGTAATCCGGACATATTTCCACTTGTATGATAATACAGAGATCGAGGTTTTTAGCTGAGGCTTTCCCTAAAGTATTCTTATGTGTTCATGTGTGATTGCTTTCTCATTCTTAGTTATATGTGTTCTATTTGATCTTGCTCATAATCGATTAAGCTTCCGCAAGTTTGTTGTAGAAGTAGATCTTGTATTTTGCTTTAGTATATTGCATTATCAGGTGATCTACAGTCATAATTTCTACATGGTATCAGAGCTAGCTGATCTATAGATAAATTTCTACATGGTATCAGAGCAAAGGTGATCAAAGTGAAGAACAATATACAAAGAAGGGAGAAGTTCAAAGTTTCAAGTTCCCGATTATAGAATTCAAATTCTTATCACATCTAAAATTTCACCAATGGCGTTCAACGGTTTAAGACTTGAGTATGCCCTTGATGGCAGCTCAAATTATATAGCCTGGAAGGATCGCATGGAAGCAGTATTAGAGGACAACGGTCTAAAGGACTTCATTGATCAATAAGTCCCCAAGCCGGCAACAACTAATGCTACAGAATTGGAGGAATGGAAGAAATGTGTGGCTAGAGCGAGGAGAATCCTTCTGGAGGGAATTCAAGACCACATAGTCTCGAGTCTCCATGGGAAGAAGACATCGTTTTCAATGTGGAAAA
Source organism: Pinus tabuliformis (assembly GCA_031772625.1). Lineage (NCBI taxonomy): Eukaryota > Viridiplantae > Streptophyta > Pinopsida > Pinales > Pinaceae > Pinus > Pinus tabuliformis. The sequence continues at coordinate 1,144,007,715 of CM062820.1, read as the reverse complement.
CATTGAAAGATCTATATCAGAACAACAACGATTAGAGGAAGCTGGTGCTGAAAGACAAGCTTCAAAAAATCAAGTGTGAAAAGGGTGACATGATCTCTACATATCTGAACAAGCTCACCACCTGCAGGGATGAGCTTGGAAGTGTAGGGATCACGACAGCCGATGATGACATGGTGAGTCTTGCTCTCCTTGGTCTTCTTAAGAGCTGGCATAGCTACCGAGAATCGGTAAATGGAAGAGAAAAACTGCCAGATTGGGAATGACTTTGATCGGATCTTATGCAAGAGGAGATAAGAAGAAGCATCAGAGATGGTTCTTCATCCAAGGAGGATGAAGAAAACTACGCCTTAGTGAGTAAGGCAAAGAAAGGGAAGGAGAATGATTCTAATCCCAAATCGAGTTCTTCCCATGGTGGGAAGAAGTTTGACGAATCGAAAGTGCAATGCTTTCATTGTCATGAGGTGGGCCATTTTGCAACAAATTGTCCATTGAAGAAATCCAAGATGGGATCCAAGGAAGGATTTGAAGGTGAGGCATTGGCCTCACAGTTCGAGTTGGATTTCACCCTCTTCGCATGCATGGTTTCATCCATGGTGGGACGTGGTTGGTTTCTTGACAGTGGAGCTTCATTCCACATGACAGGCGATAAGAGTTTGTTCAGTACCTTGGAGGAGAAAGATCTCCATATACTCATAGCGATGGGTAATGATGAAAAGTATAGTGTCTAAGGAGTAGGCACAGTTATTTTTCAGAGGGAGCATGGAGCTCGCATTACCTTGACAGATGTGAAGTATGTGTCAGGACTGAAGAAAAACTTGGTATCGATCGCAATGCTAGAAGACAAAGGATATGATGTAGTCTTCAATAAGGGAAAGGTTTTCCTTAGACACATCACCACGAGACAGGTGAAGCAGATCAGTTCACGAGTCAAGAACCTGTATGCTCTTGAGGTTCAAGATGCATGCAAAGCCTTGAGGAGCAAGGCAACTGTTGGAGACTTGGTGGTTGAGAGGGAGAGTACATCACCTCTCAACATGCAATGCCATAAGAAGTCTCAGACAATTGTGGAGGAGCCACAATTGGTGAAGCAGCTTCAGGAGGTTGTGGAGTAGCCACAACTAGAGAAGCTGAGAGGAGACCGAGTGGAGGCATCCACTCATGCAGATATCTCCAGTAGGGGGAAATTTCGAGCCAAGTGGGTAGAGGGATCACATGCATCCATACCTCCAGGTGTGAGGTGGGGCGATGTGAAGTGATAGTCCCAAGAAGGCTAAAATAGGGGTAGGATCCTTGAGGTACCCAGCCTCTTTGATTAGACCTTGCTATGGGAGCCCTGATGAGGAGTTGCAGGACTCGCTAAGTGGGTAGAGACGGATGCGGATGGAGCGGCAGAGAGAGCTACAGTGCAGGAGTCCCAAGATAGTGCAGAGCTAGCAGGTTGCAGCAATGCGAGAGGCACAGGAGTGTTGCACCAGTGCAGGATGGCACAGAGAGGTGTGCAATGGTGCGAGATGTAGGGAGTTGTTGCAGCAGCACAAAGGTCACAGAGGGAGCACTTGTCAGCAGTAGAGGGAGCTTCAGCATCACAGTGTGTTTTTAGCCCAACAGGGAGGTCAGTTGGGAAATTAGTTACTTACTTCTCAGTAATTGAGTTTCAATGCAGCATTGGGCAGCACGATGCAACATGATGAGAGGAGTTGCAGTGCAGATGCATGCTGGGAGATAGGATCAGTAGCAACACGGATGCAGTAGGAGGAATCAGTGTGATTGATGCAGTCAGAGATCAAAGTGACAGAGGCTAGAGCAGTCAAATACTGAAGAGCACAGAGGTGCAGAGTTTTCAGTCGACAAAGGCAATAACAGTCAGAGACTTTGATGACAGAGGCATCATTCTGATTCAAGTTAGATATTTTTTGTTTCTAAAGTTGCTGGAGCAACAAAACTTGAGAGAAGTGTTGCATGCAAAACATTCCAAAGGTTCAGGAACGGGTTCGAGTTGAATGCCTTTCTTGTTGAGAGGGAGTGCTGAAAATAGCAACAAGAAATGCTAAAAATAGCATTGCTATAAATAGCATTTCAGGATATACTCCAACTCTGTTGGAAATAGCAAAAAATTGAAATGCTAAAAATAACATTGCTATAAATAGCATTTCAGGATATATTCCAATTTTAATTTGTCCTTGAATTAAAATTGAGAATTAAAATTTGAATTTAGTCTCACTACTTGTTTGAAAAATAATTAATTAATTCATCTTGAGTTAATTAGTTGAAGAAATTCAAACATGAATTCTTTGTGAAGACATGCAACAATTATCCCTTTGATTGAGGAAGTTATCCCTTAATTAAGGAGATAAGGATGAGTTGTATTTGAGTTGTAATTAGTTAGCTCAGTTAACTGAGTTAAGTCCAGTTAAATTAGTTCCAAACAGTTGGCGAAACTAATTGTGAGTTCAGTCAGTTAATGCATGCATGCATGTAACTAGTGTTCTCCAGATAACTGAATATTCTCTCATAAATAACCAATGCATGTCAATTCAGACAAAGACCCAGTTGAGATTAAAGACAGGGACATTATACTATCAGTTGGAGGATTTTTCCTATAAAGGAAACTCATCCATGTAGAAGGAATTAACTCCTTTAGGATTGCGTAGTTATTTTAGAGGTGAGACCAGTGTGTGAGGTAAGAATCACATAGGATACAGCTGGTGGACCCAGGAGAAACTGCCCAAGGAAATAGGAGGCTTGGAGGGCAAAGGAGAAGGTTTGTGAGAATCCTTTGACTGTCTATGAGCAGCAGAGGGATTGTACTAAGAGCTGGATAGCTTGTGAGCTAAAGCTTTGTGTAATCCGAACATATTTCCACTTGTATGATAATACAAAGATCGAGGTTTTTAGCTGAGGCTTTCCGCAGAGTATTCCTCTGTGTTCATGTGTGATTGCTTTCTCATTCTTAGTTATATGTGTTCTATTTGATCTTGCTCATAATCGATTAAGCTTCTGCAAGTTTGTTGTAGAAGTAGATCTTGTATTTTGCTTTAGTATATTGCATTATCAGGTGATCTACAGTTAGAATTTCTACATCCTTTAAGAGTTGCAAAACTTGTTGTTGATGCTCGATGTGATGTTACACTGCTTGAACCTTAGAATTTTCTCTTCAATATGATGTGATGGATGGTGGATGATATCCATAAAGTTCCATAAATGGGGTCATTTTTTGCTGCAGTATGGAAGGAAGTGTTATACCACCATTCAGCCAGAGACAACCATTTGACCCATTGTGTTTGTTTATCAGATACAAAGCAACGAAGATATCCTTCCAAACATTTGTTTACTATCTCAGTTTGCCCATTAGATTGAGGATGATAAGATGAGCTATGAGCTAACTGAGTACCGAGACAAGAAAATAATTCTGCCCAAAAAATTCCAGTGAAAATGGGATCTCTGTCGCTTACAATAATCTTTGGGTTTCCATGTAGCTTTTGAATTGTTTCCATAAATGCAGTAGAAACTGTGCTGGCTTTAAATGGATGTGATAATCCAAAAAAGTGTGCATACTTGGTAAGTCTGTCAACTACCACCATGATGACACTCTTTCCTTCGGACTTGGGTAAACCTGTGATAAAATCCATTGAAACCTCCTCCCAACATTGGCTTGGAATGGATAAAGGTTGTAATAGACCTGGGGTCGTAAATGTTTCAACTTTATTTTGTTGGAAAACCAAACATTCCGCCACAAACTTTTGAATATCTGATTTAAGGTCATCCCAAAAAAATTCCTTCTTAACCCTGTGGTAAGTTTTTAAAAATCCCGAGTGCCCTCCTAAGGGAGAAGTGTGCAATTCCATAAGAATCTTTTGTTTGAGTTGGGAATTCTTACATAGGTATAAGCAATCTTTGTACCATAACGAATCATTTTTCCAGCTAAATGTATCAGATGTAATAGGATCTTTTTGTAACTTTCGAATGAGTGCCCACACTTCTTCGTCATTCTTCCATTCCTCCCTTGCTTCATTTATCCAATCTAGTTGGATAATAGAAATGGTGCACAACAATGCTTCCACATCCTGATCCTTTCTTGAGAGTGCATCTACCACAACATTTTGCTTCCCTTTTTGTAGATTATTTCAAAGTCATAACCCAACATCTTTGTGACCCATTTTTGTTGCTCTTCAGAGGATAATCTTTGTTCTAAAAAGTATTTAAGACTATCATGATCTGTTTTTACATTGAAGTGTCTTCCCATTATGTAGGGTCGCCATTTCTTAAGTGCATGTAGTATTGCCAACATTTCCTTCTCATAAATAGCTTTGTGTAAATACTTTCCCTTGATTGGACGAATTTCGAAAGCAATGGGTCTTTAATCTTGCATTAAAATAACACCAATTCCATTTCCTGAAGCATCACATTCCACAATAAAGGTTTTTGTGAAGTCCCGTGTAGCTAAGACCTGTGCTTGGCACATTGCCTCTTTAAGATGTTCGAAGGCCTTTGTTGCTTCTGGAGTCCATGAAAATGCATCTTTCTTCAATAATGTTGTTAGAGGTGCTGCTATTCTCCCATATTTCTTAACAAACTTGCGATAATACCCTGTCAACCCGAGAAATCCTCGTAGATGCTTTATGGATGTGGGGATTTTCCATTCCTTAATGGCTTTAATTTTGCTAGGGTCTACCTTAACACCTTCATGAGATATAGTATGACCCATGAGATATAGTATGACCTTGGAGCTTTTTGCATATAATTATTTCTCCCTTAATAGTTTGAGCACCCTGTCAACATGTTCCTTCCAAGACTTGTTGTAGATTAGTATATCATCAAAAAATACTAACACAAATTTTCTAAGGAAGGGTTTGAAAATGGAATTCATCAAACCTTAAAATGTAGAAGGTGCATTGGTAAGGCCAAAAGGCATGACCAAAAATTCATAATGATCCTCATGAGTTCTAAATGTTGTTTTTGGAATGTCTTCAGTCTTCATTATGATTTGATGATATCCTGAACGAAGATCCAAGTTGGTGAAGCAAATTGATCCATGCAATTCATCCAAAAATTCATCAATGACAGGAATGGGAAATTTATCTTTAATAGTGAGCTTGTTGAGCTCCCTATAATCCGGACACATGCGCCATGATCCATCCTTCTTGTGCACCAATACTACTAGAGCAAAGAAAGAACTTTGACTAGGTTGAATTATACCAGCCTCTAGCATTTTTGCAACCATACGTTCAATTTCACTCTTTTGGGCATAGAGATATCTGTACAGCCTGATGTTTGGAGGAACACTTCCTCGAATCAAATGAATAGCATGATCATGATCACGAATAGGTGGGATACCTTTGGGAGTCTCAAATACCTTGGAATTATTGTCCAAGACTTTTTGGATATCTGGAGAAATAGATGATTTCGATGTGGGAACCTCTAGTGAACATAATTGTGCAATTACACCTCGTTGTTCCTTATTTAGAAGCTTTGTCATACCGTTAGAGCTAATTATCTTTCCCGGTTTCCCTGCAATACCCCTTAATTCAACTTCCTTTCCTTCTGCACAAAATTTCATGAAAAGTTCTTGAAAATTAAAATCTATTGTACCCAAGAATTGTAGCCATTGGACTCCTAGTACAACATCAGCACCACCCATTGGAATGGAAAGCATTGGGTTATTCAATACATATTCTCCCATGGATAGCTTGATACTATGGCACTTTTCAGAGCAATTTATGGTTCCTCCACTTGCAACCATCACTTGAAACTCTAGTGCTGGATATAGGAAGCAATTCAATTCCTTTGCTATCTTACAATGAATAAAATTATGGGTATTTCCTGAATCAATAAACACTATTACCTTTTTCTTCTTGATATGTCCTTCTATCTTGATAGTTTGAGGAGTGGTAATTCCAGCCAATGCATTACAAGATATGGTCGGATTCATTTCTTCTTTATCTAGGGTTTGTTCCTGGAGTATATCCTCTTCTTTTGAAATTTCTTGTTCCTTTTCTTCCTCCTCTTCACAATCTATGTAGAATAATTTCTTCTCAGCACACTTATGACCTTTAGTGTATTTGCTATCACAACTGTAACAAAGCCATTTTGCTCTTTTTTCTTCCAATTGTTGTAGTGTCAACCTTTTAGGTTGTGGAAGGTTATGGGCAACAACACTTCCATCTTTGTAGGTGTGAGTGGTAGGCTTCCTCGTTGCCATAATTTTTCTTTCCATTTTTCTTGCTAACTTGAATGCATTCTCCAATGAATCAGGTTCCCAAAGGCGAACCTCATGTTGGATATTATCCTTTAAAGTCCCTATGAACATATCAATCCTATGCTCCTCTGGAATATCTTTTACCATTATGTTCAATTTTTGGAAGTCCTCAATGTGCTCCATCATTGAACCCTTTTCTTTGAGATTTATCAATTGGCTAAAAAAGGTGTTGCTTTTTGTATCCTCATAATGTGCTATCATTTCTTCCGTAAAACTTGCCCAAGTGACAATTTGTTTACGAGAGAAAAGTTATTGATACCATACAAACTGATTTGGTTCCAAATATAAAGTTGCAATACATACCTTTGTGTGTTTTACACATTATGGAGATCGAAAAATTGCTCCATCTGTAGTATCCATATTCTGGGATCCTTGCCATCAAACTTCCTAATATCGATTTTTGGAACATGGTGGGTCTTCAATCCAACACTAGAGTCTCTGAAATCATGATTAACATTTCGTTTGTTCTCATCATGAGTTTCCTTTACTACCCTTTCACCATTAGTGACCATTTCTTGTAGCAACTTATTCAAATTCATCCTCAATTCTTCCATCTTATCGTCCATGCCATTCATCTTAGCTTCTACGCCTTTCTTTAAACCATCCATCTTAGCTTCCACACCATCCATCTTAACTTGCATGCCATTCATATTAGCTTCCACGCCATTCATCTTGGCTTCATTTACCTTTAGTGAGAGTGAAATTTGTTGTACTTGGTCTTGTAATTTTGATATATCATGTTGCATTTCTTCCTCTTCTTCACGAGTCATGCTAGAGCTTTCAGGTTGCTTACTAGGTGTTTCCATTTTCTTTCTTTGGGGCATTAATTAATTCTAATAATTCTTCACTATTCCCTTTGAATTCCTTCAAACTAATTTTTCAAACCAATCTTATGCAAAATTCAAAGAAACTACACACCTTTTTTTTTTCTTTGTAAGAGATCGATATTGAATCTGTTGTATCTTTGTAACTGCGAATCTCGAATATCTAAAATCTCATCTTGCGGTATCCCTTTGAGTTGTCTTTCTAACCCCGCAAGCCTGATCAAGATTGGATTCTCCAAGGAAGAGTTATGCCAAATATCCCACGATGACCTGATTATAGAATAGTTCAGTAGAGTGAACTTGTATGATGTGCCATGTGTCACTGTTTCGACCTTAGTACCTGAAACTGATGCACAAAAAACTATAGGTCATCCTCTTTCTGAAATTTCTTACGAAATTTCAATCAAATGCACAAAACAAAAGTTATGACGATTTTCCCCAGGTCACCTGTTTGGAATGTAATTCGGGAGTCTACAAAAACACCAACTTCCTCAGATCATATCTCCGCGAATATAGCGAGACAAACTCTGAAATTCGGACCCCAAGTTTAGAATGATTTCAGCCCAAATGGTTTTTTATTTTAGCTTCTGAAACGTCGAAAAAAAAAAAAAAAAGGTTATAGCGAAAATGCCACAATGACCTGTTTGGAGCAGCGAAACCCTAGAATCCAAAGCTCTGATACCAAATGTTATGAAACCAGCTCACAAAAAGATAGAAAAGATAGATCAACGTCTTAGAATTCAACCTCTTCGAGGGGGAAAACTCCTTTACATTACACAAATGAACAATTCTTGGATGATACAAATGACTAAACCTCCCTTCTATATGTAAGAGTCTAAGGGGTCACAATGTAATCAAGCCGACATAACATTAATAACATAAGGGCACAAAAATAACAATAGTGGGTTTCTATGGGGCATACTAATAACAATATGGGGACAATAGGGGCACAATAATAACAATAAGGGATACAATGATAATAGTAATGGGAGAATCACTAGTATTATAGGGGCCTAACAGACAATGTGCCCTCCTTGTCTCGTTGAGCAAATGGGCGCATAGGGAAGACTGGAAGGCCAATCTTTCCACCACTTCGACTCTTTAGGGTGTGACAATGCTCCCTTGTTAAATTTTCCTCCTTTATTGAGCGCATGAGCACACTACGAAGCCCCAAATGACCATGCATGTCCCCTTCATGTTTTGAAAGTCCAACCTCCTCGTTTTCATGTGTATTTTCTCTTGCATGCAAGTTATTCTGCATTGTCGTTCACATATTTTCATGCTCAATCACATGTGATGACTCTTTATACATGATTTACAAGTATTGTTGCATAATTAGTTGTTTTAAGTTGATATTGTCATTATAAGTGTGATTCCAAAAATAGGTGTTCGCACCACAAGTATTGCCACATTGTCATCGTTTGTTAGAGACATGTCGCCTCGTAAAGTAGTATGTAAAAAAAATTCACGAGCAAGCAGTGATGAGTCTGTCAAATTTGTAAATCCAAGCATTCCTATATATGCACACACTAAGTGTTGTATTGACAAGACTACAAAGGTCACCTGGAGCAGGGTCTACAACAAGTTCATGTAGGAGAAGTTTCTTAAGGACTTGGAAGGTGTGCATGCATACATCAACATTAATAAGTCCAGGATCCACAGGATCACATGCATATTCTCGTTCATGCCATGTGCATAAGCTATTGATGGTATAATTACATATATGGATGACTCTCACCTTATGCTTCGCAGTGAGAGTGGCGGTAAGCTCGCCACCTATTATGGTGAGGATATGCAGACATATTATGGGATGCTCAAGCTCAATGAATATGCAAATGAAAACTTCTACATGAGATGTGCTACCCTTGACACAAGAGATGCTATCAAATCATGGTGTCGAGAACCTGCCAAGTTTCACCATCGCCCATCTACAGTGTATCCGACGAAGATTCTCAGATATGTCTATTGGTACCTGATAACCATGTATTGTCTGTTATATGGGCTTAAGAATGCTGAGGTTTTCCAAGAAAATTGGATATATACGCTCAATTTGGTGGTGACGGATGGTAGAGCTTTCAATTGCGTAGATACATTATCATTAGAATTGCAATGTCAGGTGGGGTAGCCAAAGATTTACAGGAAAACCAAGCACTAGAATTTTACATGTCTACATTTCTCCTGGATGGAATCTCTGCATGGTGGTGTGTTTCCAAAATTATATTGGAAATGGACTCCTAAAGAGAAGTTCCCAGTTTATTCCCAATGCAGGGTGTCATAAAAAAAAACTTCAGAGGTGCATATGAAAGATTGGTCGAACACTTCTTTGTAGTCGTATTTCATATGATATTTGACATTGATCCACCATCCATGATTGATCAAGTGAAGGAGTGACTTCAAGATATCGTGCACTGGTTTTCATCTCCTGAGGGTACATACATCAGATGCTTCGGATGTCAAACAACCCCTCATCTTATGCCGCGATATGTGACTAATAAAGTGGTCATGCAAGAAGTTGCAAATCAGGTGGACAAGGGATTATCAGTAATTCTTCACAGTTGGAAGAAATCCCCTTGGCCCATGTTTCCAATGAGGATTGGATTTGTCGAGAATAGCAACAAGAAATGCTAAAAATAGCATTCAGAATATTCCAATTTTAGTTTGTCCTTGAATTAAAATTGATAATTAAAATTCGAATTTAGTCTCACTAGCTACTTGAAAATTAATTAATTAATTCATCTTGAGTTAATTAGTTGGAGAAATTCAAGCTAGAAGTCTTTGTGAAGTCATGCAACATTTATTCCTTAAATTAAGGAAGTTATCCCTTAATTAAGGAGATAATGATGAGTTGTATTTGAGTTGTAATTAGTTAGATCAGTTAACTGAGTTATGTCCAATTAAATTAGTTCCAAACAGTTTGAGGAACTAATTGTGAGTTCAGTCAGTTAATGCATGCATGCATGCAACTAGTGTACTCCAGATAACTGAGGATTCTCTCATAAATAACTCATGAATGTTAGTTCAAACAAAGACCCAGTTGAGATTAAAGACAGGGACATTGTACTATTAGTTGCATGAGTCTTCCTATAAAGGAAACTCATCCATGCAGAAGGAACAAGGTTCCTTGAGGATTGCGTAGTTTTACAGGGTGTGAGATCAGTGTGAGTGATCAATGTTACACTTGGTAACCGTAGGATCACCTAGGAGAAACAACGCAAGGAAATAGGAGGCTTGGAGGGCGGAGGAGAAGGCTTGTGAGAAGCTTTGTTTTCCTGTGAACATCCAGGAGGATTGTACTGAGAGATGGCTAGCTGTTAGAGCTAAGGCTTTGTATAATTTTGATGTATTTCCACCTTGTATGATAATACAGATAGTGGGGTTTTTAGTTGAGGCTTTCCCCATAGTATTCTTCTGTGTTTCATGTGTGATTGAATCTTCTTCTCTGTTATATGTGTTCTGGTTGATCTTGCTCAAAATCGATTAAGCTCCCGCAAGTTTGATTGTAGAAGTAGATTATGTTTTGCTTTAGTACATTGCATAATCAGTTTAATCTACAATGAGAATTTCTATAGGATTGTATGAATTAAAGAGTCATAAGGCTACGACAACAGATATACAGGAGTTGGGCCACCTACACTTCACCCCCAAATATTTCCATTGATATGATCCCAGGCGAATTGTCAGGCAACATTGTTAAAGGATAGCTCACAATCCTGGGTACTCATCTGTGTCTACAGCATAATATGAGAAGATAAAGAACTGGTACAATGACATAATGAAGACACATCCAACCATGGAAACTAGTCCACCCCACGATCTGCCAACTCGGGACTTGCAGGATCAAGAGGAGGAGGAAATAATACCTCAAGCAAAGAAGATAGTGCTCGAGGAAAGGATTTGGTATTCACCAGGCGAGAGCAACATAAAATGGAAGGTCGATCCTTTAAACATAGCAGCTATTCAAGCAGAGTTGGAGAGGAGAGAAGGAGAAGAAGAAGAATAAGAGAGCAGGAAGCAAGATGATTTGTTGGAGAAGCAATAGGTAGAAGAAGAAGAGCAGTAGAGGAAGTAGTAGGAGGAGGAAGCAATGCAGAGGTTGTAAGAAGAACAGTTGAGTCAAGAGCTGGAAGAGGAACAATTTGAGGAAGAAGACACAATCCAACTCATGGATGATGAGTCAGGTACTCTAGAAGAAAAACCACTCACAGGGGGTCATCTTCCATTTGGAGAGATGGGAATTACACCTCCACTAGTAGATAGAGTCAAAGATGTTTGCAATGTAACGTTTGATGAGCTAAAGAAGAGGATCGTGTAGCAAAGGCATAGATACTTTACCAATGATCTCCTGAATCCATTCTCAGTTGCTACAGAGAAGGTGATAACCTCTAACACCAGAAGGAATCCAAGGGCAGTCATGGCGACAAATGTTGCATTCACTACAATGACACATGAAAACTCAGAGTACTTATTGAATGAGAATGTCAGGTTGATAAGAGAATTGGCTATGGTAAAGAAACAAGTAGAACATCTTGTAGCGGAGAACCAATGAATGTCATCATAGAACTTCAGTATCGCAGAATGGTAGTTAGCCATGCTAGAAGAGTTGAGACCAATGGAGGATACCATGGCATGACTATATGATGAGGTGATACTTATACAACAAGTCATGGCTCCTCTCATTGGCATTCATAAGAATGCACAGGAAGTGGCGAAGCTCTTGAAGATAGAAAATAGAGCAATCGATCGGATGCAAGAGTGGGCTGCCAAATATTTGGATGCTCCATAACATTTGGAAAATAAAGATAAGGTTTCCGTCAAGACAGACATAGCTCAATTGAGACTCCACCTACAAAATTTCTCTCATCTTGGAGCATAGTCGGTACTATGGATGCATACAACTGATTGCACAATGGGTTTGAGTCTCTAACACAAAAACATGGGATGCCTGCCATCAGAACTCTTGAAGTAATCAGAGGAAGGGAAGTCATATTCCAGAAGATCAGGGATTACATTGAACAAATCAAGCAAGTAACATAACGGGAAGGCTTGGAGGTAATCAAAGACATTATTCAACAATATGCCTTTGCACTAGTTAAATATAACATGAAGCTTTCATGGTTGTGGAATAATGTACAGTCTAACTACAAGAACATATTGACAGAGGCATTGGAGTTGAAGATGTGCTACAAAGGGGACTTGCTAGATCTGATCGAAGACATCACAAAGGAGTTTAGAGCATGGCACACTTACATCATAAATGAACTCCATGAAGAAGCAAATTATTTATCCATTTGATGAGTTTTTGTCCTTTTCGCAGTTTTGTCTAAATAGGTTATCGTCTCATTTGTAAATTGTCTTATGTAATAAGTGTTATGTAATGAAGTCCAAGGGACACATGTGGAATATGAAAAGCCACACATTGGAATATAAAAAGTCATGTAGTGAATATGAATATTCATAGGAGTTCAAGAGTCATGAGGAAGCTCAAAGGTCATTGTAAATTGTTATAAATAGCCCCTCATAACTCAAGCAAAAGGTTTTTTGGTCGGCCTTTTGGAAGGCTTTAGATTCTAGAGGTTTTGCCTTGGCTTCTCTTGTAAGACATAGGAGATAGATCATTCTTTGGAGAAGCAAGTTGTGGCTTCGTGTTCCACTATTGGATACAGTGTTTCATTCATGTAACAATGTACTTGGGATCTTACACTTTTAATCAGAAGCTCAATGAGTTGACATTCCTTCATACATGTATCATAGATGTAGTTGGACTATTCTAGTTATGTTTATGGTATATGTAGCTTTATTCACATACTAAGTTAATGAAATATTTTGTTGCTTAGATATGGCTATCATTGAATGAATGTTGTTATGTTTTAACGATTCTTGCTTACTATGTGGACTAATCCATAGTGTAATGTCCCTTCCTAAATTATTTTGGAACGAGATTTATTTCTACATTTTGGGGGCCAATTTTGGTGAAGACAGGGCCCATTTGATTTTTTATAGAAGACTTAGGAGTTAGAGGCAACTTAATTTAATTTAATTTTGTTTTGTTAATGATATGTGGGGACTGCCCAGACAAGAAATACGCATTCCCTAAGCCAATGATTCAAAATGCATGAGAGGGAAGAAAAGGTGGGAAGAAAGGCTCCACGAAAGTTATAAAATGAAGGCATCACACTTCATTTGGCATTGTTGGCTTATCAAATTTGATTCTGTTGCTCAAGTTGTTTAGCTAGGTCACTTGTTGTTTAGTAAGAGTTTTCCAAGCAAATAAATCACACTTTCTTCGGGGGACTTTGAGTGCCACCCAAGAGAGGTTCATCAATTATCATCCAGAGGATATTTGTGGAGAGATCTCCAAAATTTGTATTCAATTCGCCCTAGCAGTGCGTATTTCTATAGGACGCAGTAGTGGATCTAGTGTTGCCATTGTAGCATTCTTCTAGAGGGCAATTGTCGGGAGAAATTAGGAGAAGAAGGCTCAATAGATTTGTTGGCTATTGGGTGAGTTTGAGGGTTGGAAATGGCAACAATATTCAAGAGTGATTTTACAAACTCTGTGGCCAGCGCAGAAAGAAGAAATTGGGCATACGTGGGAGATAGAGTTTCAGCCATTGGGGCTATTGCTTGCTGAGAGAAATAAGGGAAGTATTGGTGGATTTGATTGCTACATTTCTGGAGTGTATGCGAAGGATTTTACTGGAGTATTGACAGACAATGTGTTTCAACAGTTCTAAAGGGTGTAGGTATTTTTGAGGGTCGATTTTGGAAGGTCAAAATCCAACCAAACCATTTTTGAGTTTTCAAAGAGGAGTCTATAGTTAAAATTTCATAAATTTTTAGGCGACATTTGTGTCTGAAATCCTAATTCTTATAATAGGGAGAATTGGTAGCTAGCTGAGGAATTTGTACCATCTTGTCGGTTTGAATTTGGATTGGAGATAGGCCAAACCCTTTATGGGTTTTTTGTTTTTGTTTTTTTTTTTTTTTTTTTTCTTCTGGGTTTTTGGTGGAGAGCTCAAGATTAATTTGACGGAATTTTCTGAGCACTTTGGTTGGCTCAAATAGGGGTTTCTTCCAACCAACAGTTGTAGAATTTCTAGGGTCAACGCATAACATTGAGGAGAAGTTTTTCCTTTACATTCGGGCAACATTTTTCTCACCTGGTATTGTCTAGATTGCTTTGGCAAGTCAGGTGCACACATTCCATACATTATACTCTCCTTTGATAATAAAATGGCTCAGTTTGGCGTAGTTTTGGTGCAATTTTATGGGTGTTTAATTGTTGTCTGAATTTTTCTATGTCGTATGTGTATTTTGCTTGTTTAGCACTGTTATTTCCATTTTGGAACATTACAGTGGTATCAGAGCCATAATCTTGGCTCAACCTATAGGAAACCCTTCGTTCTATGACAAGACCATAATGAAAGCTAAGAAATTATGGGATCCAAAGAAATGTTAGAATCAAATAACATGGCAGTAACCTTTAATGAGGTGATTAGGATGCAATAAATGATGATTGATGTGGGGGAGAAGTTGATTCATTCCACAATTGGGAATCCATACATGACTGCAACTGATGTGGAGTTATTGGGAGCAAAATGGAGGGCACACCAATCATTGGGTCATGGCATTGATGCATCCCTCTCATTTTGGGAGTTTTGTGAACTAAGAGGCATGCACAAACCAATGGAGATTCAGTGGAATTTTGTTGGGATGATGAGGAGGATTAAGGAAGAATACGAGAGAGTAGTTCAAGGGGACATGGTTGGCAAAGAGACAGTTGAGCATACACCCATTGATGAGATGCCATCCATTGTTGAGGTATCAATTGATGAGGTATCTCGGGTTGTGACCGAGTTCTCAAGTGATAGTAGCACACCATAGGTTGATGAGGTGTCGAGAGACATCTCCACTATTGATGAGGAGGCAATAGGTATAGAGGCATCCAGATCTATGATAGATTTGCGGGACAACAGTCACCTAGAGCTCACTAGTGAGCAAGCGTTGCATGTTAGGTTGCCTATGGAGGAACAGTTGGAGGCTCGTGTCAAGCCCATGATGGAGGAGGATGTGCAACCATCCTTTGGGCTAGCCATTGATGAGGGGCAACATAGAGGCCACACATTGGGATTTCATCATAGTTCGCTTTAGAGGCACACTGATATGATCTACAACGTTATCAACCCATCCCTACACATTAGATTGAGAGAGGCGTAGTTGTCTAGACATACCAAAGGGGATGACCAGGTTAGCAACATTGTTAGGTAACCTTTTCCCATTGGAGAGAGACAAGCAGAGCTACCTAGTCAGATCTCATGTGTTGACCTAGGTAGCGGGATGAGATGATTGGAGTTGCACAGGGTGCTACATTCGCATGGAGGGATTTTTCTATGTGGTAGAGTTTGTGCATTTAGTCCCGATCTTGGGGTTGGATGGCGAGATATTCTGATTTGGTACCTGGTGGAGTGGGCTGGACTGATGGAGATGGTCATAGTCTAGAGTGAAGCTCAGTGGGAGCTCTCAGACATCAAGGGTACTGGAGGCCCAAGTTGGCATTGGGATCCAAGTGGGGCTTCCTATCCGATATCAGACATGTGGGATGGCTATGGCATTGATGAGGTAGTCAAACCGGTGCCTAAGTGCATGCATTCATTAGAGGAGTTTCGGTCGGTGCTATTGGCCAGGTGGTTTGTGAGTATACTCCATTGGTTTTTTTGGCATGTTGGTTGTGCATGGGGGCGCATGATTATTAGCATTCTCTGGAAGGAGCTGGTTGGAGGAGGTGGCATGGATAGGCGACTAGACTGGATATTGTATGGAGACGATGTTCTCCCATTGTATACTGCAATAACTTGCTAATTGAAAACTATAATCTCAAATAAAAATTGCAACTTATGAATTCTTTAATCTTCAAAGAAAATATATTGAAAACACAAACAACAAATACAAAAAAGGAATACACTTATCACTCAGACTTAGATTCAGATCTTTGTTTCTAATCAACTTTAAAAATAATAAGCTAACGTACTCTTGAATTGTTGATTAGGCCACCATCCAACCTTTTTATAGACAAAGAGAAATAGAAGGTACAATGAATATGGTCACATGCACAATATTGTGCCACTTTAAAATAGAAAATTGTAGTTGTAATGCATGGACACTTTCCTTGCATAGATAGACGCAAACACAAGTGAAGTGTGTCTCTATTAGAGATGAATTGAGACATGCATCCTCCTAAAGATTTGTACCTTAACTAACACTAATAATCCACTTGCATGACCACCTAGTTTATCTAGGGAATTGTACCTTCTAACTAACTGTGCATGGAAACTACTAACTAATGAAAACTAAGAAATAACACTAACTGTTAAACATGGAAAAGCATCTAAACTAGAAATGATTTGAGGATGTTGCATGTATGCTTTTGCCATGCATGCACCCTTTCTCTCTCCTCCATAAATGACTTCTGCTCTCATTTATCGTTGTACAAAACTGCTGCTGGAGGGTTCGTTGTTGCTGCTGGAAGAGAAAGGTGCTATCGTTGGAACATAGTACTCGCTACACATAGGAAAAAGATTAAAAAAATAAGGCTAAACTATGATCATAGAATGAAGTGCCAATATTATAACATCATTGATTTGTACCCCTGTAAATATATTCCATCCATTTTTGGATGTAGTCCAAACATAAACCACACAGCCAAAGAGCGAGCAACTAGATATTGTTAGATCTTGGAAATACCACAACAATAACATCCAGTGGCTAGTTTGCATCTTCCAATGCTTCTTCTTCATTGCAATAAAATATCTCAGTAATAAGGCTATCTTTGGTGGGTCTAAGATAAATCTCCAAACAAGCTGGCCCTTTTTCCACCATCAAGAAAACATGTAAGGATTAAGGACGAATAAAAACCAGATCTAAAACTGTGTAACACACTTCATTTTAAGGTGTATTTTCCTTGTTTTAATTGTTGTAATATGCTAACCATACACTAAAAAACCATTATGTTTCCACCCCGCAATTGTGGTTTCCTCCAAGATCATTGCTTTTTTTTACCATCATAAGTAGATTTTGCACTCAAACGGTAACTTTAAATCTTGAAACCTATGAAAAAAATAGTCTTCAAATACCAAAATCGACAAATCCGTAGACACATAATGTGGAAAATAATAATAGTGAGTGCATAGATATGTGCTTTAAATCACATCTATCTTCTATTGAATATAGAAAGACAAAAATACATAGCAACAACTCAAAACAAAAAGCTTGTTAATCTTCACTGTACCCCTAACCCCAGTATAATCACCCAGTGTGCTCCAACTGAAGAAAATAAACCCCAAAGCAAAACATATTTACGAAGATTTACCCTGAGAAACAAAAAATAACTAGTGATAAGTATGCACATAAATAATACAAACAATATTTAACCGGGAAAAACCCCAACTCCAGGGAAAACCCACCCTAATGAAATTTCAATAGCCTTGGCCAAAACCCTGGCCAACTCGGCCAAGTGAGCCTTCACCGCTCACCCCCTTGGTCTGTTTACAATGAAGTCTTCCCAGCCTTTTATAGGCTCCATTACATGTAATACCACGTGCATAAAACCATGGGTACATAATACCACATGCCCCAAAACCACTAACTTGGTCAACCTTGACTCTAACCTTGAATCAATTTTACCCAAGATTCCCCCCTTAAACTTGACTTGGGGTTCGTTAACTAGATCCAACCAACCTTGCCAAGTGAGTCAGCCCACGCTTGCTCACTCTGGCCCTTACCCCCCTCAAATTTTTATACCCGGGGTATCAGTTAACCTGACATCCCCCCTATCACCTAGGTCTAACCCTAACCATATCGGTGATGACCCAAGGGTACGCTTGCCTTACCAATTCTTACAACAATATGAACATTTACATGCAATAATTAACTCCATTATAACAATTAATAATATATATATATATTTGTTGTTGTTGTTGCTTGCTTGCTATTCTAACACATCTTCTCCCCCTCAGCAAGCTCTCAGTCCTTATGAAAACCACACAACCACCATATACCCAAGAAACAAATTTGGTTTCTCACATCACTGAGGGTCCCCATTCAACATCCATGAGTGTCATTCTACATGTCCATGTATTTGCCATCGTTCCTACACCCTTACAACACTTATCGTCCCACACTTTCAATCAACCTAGTGGGCATTATGCTCTTTGTCTCCTTGAGTGCGGGCTCACGTGGTAGAAACTATTCCACGGTCCTTTGATGACCATAGTTCAATTGATGTAGTCAAGATCCATACTACTACGATAGTATGACACTATTCAAAGCCTCATGAGGTTTCAAGCTACAACAAGAAAGCATTGACATTCACTCTGAAATCTTTATGTGATGTCACAGCGAAATCCTCCACTATGGATCCTTTTCACGGTGGTGACCCTGATTTGCTTCCATTATAGCCTACTAGCACAACCTCCGCGTTGCCTATCTCTAATCTAGCCTAATCTCTAATAGATATCTTGATCCCTTCAATGAACTCTTGTGCCTTTTGCACCCACTGCAACTGCTCCTACGTAGCTCTCATCCATGCCCATGTATTTTCCTTTTGTGCAAGTGCCCATGCCTCCACCTGCGTTGTCTACTCCATACCATCCTCACTCACAAGTCTAGGAGTGGAGGATGCAGGCACCAAGCCTAGCATATATTATAGCCCACCTGTGGTTCACCTCATAGGACGGGCATGCCCATTTTCTTCGAGCCTGGCATTCCTCTAAATCTAGGCACTGAGGGTAGCACTTCTGTGCATCCACCAAGACCCAAACTCCACATTCAACTACACCATAAATAGATCCATCTCGTCCAGTGCCATTGGCCTGGTTTTCCACCTATGTTGAACAACTTTTCATTATGCCACGATCTCCTGGTATTCCAGATTGTTTCCAGGCTTATCATAGTTCACCCATTAGGGGTGCTACAGATCTAGCGTCCCACACACACTCAAATTTCATTCTCGAGCCAACATTGTCCACAACCTTTGTATTCTCATTACATCTCCGTGTGTTTCAGGTCCATGCCACATTGGTCGTGATACTTTCCTATTCTACAATCAGATCTGATAACACTACCTCCTTTGAGAATTCTCATTCCAGAGTATCCAATTGACCCCAAAATCCATCAACATCTCCATTAAATCCTTGGTGAGAAAATTCTCAAGTAGAGGCAGATCTGCAACCTTCTATGCAGGCTGCTTGATTTTTTCCAGCATCCCATCCTCAGTGATTTGATCCACACTAACCACATTATATCGCCCTTGCTTTCTTTTCAAATCCGCAATTAGATCTCTCCAACCATGAGGCCATATAAACCCTTGGCAACAAAAGTTCCCTTTTGAATCCAACCTAGCTCTAATACCAGATGAGGAAATTAAATTGCAAAGAAAAACATATTTACGAATATTTACCGAGAGAAACAAAAAATAACCAACAACAAGTATGCACATAAACAATACAACCAATATTTAACTAGGAAAAACCCCAACTCCGAGGAAAACCCACCCTAGTGAAATTTTATTAGCCTTGGCCAAAACCCTAGCCAACCTGGCCAAGTGAGCCTTCACCACTCACCTCCTTGGCCTGTTTACAATGAAGTCTTCCCAACCTTTTATAGGCTCCATTACATGTAATACCATGGGAAAAAAACCATGGGTACATAATACCACATGCCCCAAAACCACTATTGTTTAACATGGTCAACCTTGACTCTAACCCTGAGTCCATTTTACCTAACACCAACTGAATGGATAATTGTGCCAGGAAAGTGCATCTGAACTGGAAGATGAATTGGATAATGTAGGAATGCATCCCCTTCCCTGAGATTTGCTCATGCTACCCAAGCTTGAACTTTATTACGCGCAATCCCTTTGATTAACTAGTGATCTACTTTCGCCTAATCATAGAACTGAACTAAAATGAATTTGAATTCAAAATTGAAATGAAGCAAATCTGAAATGGCTAAATCTAAAACAATTTGCAAAATATAATTCAATGAAGGTGGCAAACCTGGAAATATACTAAGATAGGTGCTTAGATCATGCCCCCCCACACTATTGTGCATAAGGTAACAAAACATACTTCTGTTATATGAACCTGCAATAGGTGTTTCCTTATTGTTACTATATGAATATGCTATTATAAATGCTTATTAAGTGTTCCTAGGTACTATGGAGAAAACCATTGCAAATAAAAGAGGTAAAAATTCAAATACTCCCTTTAGTGTGGAAAGTTTTCTCCACCAAACCTAGTGTCTTCTTGAACATGCTGTTCAACTTTCCCTTTGTTAGGGGCTTAGTCAGGATATCTGCAACTTGCTAACTTGTTTGATAATACTATAGTGCCACTACTCTCTTTTGAACATTGTTGTGAAGAAAATGGTACTTGATGTCAATATGATTTGAGTAGTCATGGAATACTGGATTTTAAGAGAGTCTTATACGACACTGGTTGTCAAGATATTTGCAACCTGCTAACTTGTTTGATAATACTGTAGAGCCACTACTCCCTTTTGAACTCTGTTATGAAGAAATAAAATGGTACTTGATGTTAATATGCTTGTAGTCGTGGAATACTAGATTTTAAGAGAGTATGATACGAAACTGATTGTCTCATAGACCGTAGTAGGATTCAAGATCTCACCTGTCAGATTTGTTATCAACTTTTGAAGTCGGATGAATTCATAACTAACATTATATGTTGCCATGTACTCTGCCCTAGATGAACTCGGTGTGATTGATGCTTGCGACTTTCTAAACCAAGATATCACTCTTGAGCCCTAAACAAAGCAACAATTTGAAGAACTCTTCATGTCACTATAATCCCTTCCATGTCAGAATCAACAACCCCATATGGCATCAACATACCATAATGTATTGTGCCCTTTAAGTAACATGGCACATGTTTTATGGCTACCTAGTGAATCTTCCTTAACTTAGCCATATGTTGGCTCAAAGTGCTTACTGCAAAAAATATATTAGCTCTAGTATTGACCACATACATCAAACATCCAATCCATTTTTGCATCCTCTAGAAGTCTGGAAATGATAAACTATTCATCCCAAACAAAAAAGGGTGGAAGAGGGGTAAGCCTTTTGGGAAGGCAAGCCAGTAACTAACCATCAACCTATCCTTTCCAGTCTTTTAGCATTGAATTTACTCTAACAACATCCAGGCTTGTCTGCTTGGGTTGGGTTGGTTTAAAGCCAAAGCAAGAAAATCCCAATCCTTAAGACATTTATTAAGAATACAAATGGAAGTGTCTCCACAACCCACAGTCTCCTACAACAAAATAATCACAGGCTTATCATTATGGGGAAAGGATATTGTAAGCTAAATTGTAGGCTTATCATTATGGGGAAAGGAAATTGTAGGCTTATCATTGTGGGGAAAGGAAATTGTGGGGCTTTCCAATTATGGAAGGAAAAATTCTCTATTATGGGATAGGAAGAAAAAGAATCTCTCAAGGCCTTAATCTATTAATAGAATAACATCCAACCCAACCCTTCACGAATGGTCCCTTGCAAATACCTTGGTCTTCTGTTATATCTTTTACCGATCTCTCCCCTCGGATTCCCTTAAGGACAGGTGCTGCAACCTCTCTAGGTTGTCATCCTCTTCCGGGTCCCTCTCCACCCTCATCGATTTTCCACCATGATCATATACCATTTGGGTGTTTGCTCAACCTATCATTCCATGTACCATTTCAAATATTTGTAAGTGGAATTAATCAATGTTGTACAGGTACATAAGGAAGCGTCCATTAAGATGTACACTTATGATTTGACCCTTGATAAAGAGCTCTTTGCTTGGATGTAGCTGGCACCTAATAATGTTCCAGGGCTCAATCCCCCAGCCTGCAACTATATATTAAAGGGTTTTACATTGCAATAGCAGATAAGGAAACACAACTGATGTGAATACAATTTGAATAAGTATTGAGGGGTTACTAAATTCCTGGTGAAATACTTCTTTATTCTAGGCAAACCATATTTTAAATCATAAACATTTTGACAATGCTAACCCGACTTTTGAAAATTGGTTGGTCTTTTAGGGTTCCATTAGTTGTATTCCATTGAGAAAACATGGTTTTCCACAAATCTGGCATTCTCATTCTATTATTTAAGCCAGTGAAAGTTGATTTCCATACTTTGATTGTAAATTTTCACACAAATATGTAATGAATAAATTTCAAATTTGAGACACAAAACACATCTCGAGGGGACTGCATTCAGAATGTGAGAAGGAAAAGAGAATTCTATCTTTTGCAGTGGAGACTAATAGATATTTATTGTCTCTACAAAGGATTAGATTTTAACATGAATATCAAAAGACCCAAGTTTTAAGAGCTCAACACTGATTTGTTTAGAAATTCCATGAAAATAGTGAAGAAATGTCTGGAAGGCGCCAAGATAAACATAGAGAAAATTGACGAAGTTGTATTGGAACAGGGAGGTATTAATTTTGGATATTATTTGGGATACCTTTTATGGTTATTTTCCATCATTTGGTCGTGTTGTGACAGATACTACAACTAATGGAAGTGTCCTTACTCCAACATTTGATCCAAAATAATTGTCTGGCAGTTCTTTGCTAAGATCTAGTTCAGTGCTTAATTTGGCATAGGTGAATACTCTAGTTTTCATGTTCTTGCTGCTTGAGTTAATATATTTTCCAAAGGGATTCCCAATTATTTCACAGACTTCTTCTTTTCAAAGATGGAGTGGAAGATTTTGGAAGCCTCGCCCACACTGGTGTGGTGGTGACAAACATTTGTTGGAATGGATTTTGGAGACCATGGCTTCAAGAAGAATCCTGCTCTTTCCCAAAACCAAGATCTATCAGTTAAGACTTTGTCTCTCCTTTGAAGTTTTGAGATAAAACAAAAAGAAAACATCTGGCACAAAAATTAATGTAATAATTCTAGCCCAGTTTTTGGCTATTTTTTTATTACAATTTCTCCATTTGGCTAGATTTTGTTGAATTTGTAGATGTATATGCATTCTATGTAATGATGGAGCTTGTTTTTAGCTTTGTTCTAAGGTGAATATAAGTATTTTTATTTTCTGTTGAGAAATGGCAACAAGAAATTCCAGTTTAATTTGTCCTTGAATTAAATTGTGAATTAAAATCGAATTCTATTCTCATGGCAACTTGTAAATAGTTAATTAAGTTTAATTGACTTAATTAACTTAGGAATTTCAAGTTGGAAGTCTTTTTGTAGTCATGTATGTGTGATCCCTAAATTTTAGGGGTCCAGGATGAGTTTATTTGAGTTGTAATTAGATAACTCAGTTTGACTGAGTTATGGTCAGTTAAACTAGTTCTAACTGTTGGAGGAACTAGTAGAGGTCTAGTAGTGTGTTGGTGCATTGGTGCATCCTTAGTGCTACTCTAGCTAACTATGGATTCACTCAAGAGAAACACATGCATGATAGTTCATAGAAAGACCGAGTTGAGTATAGAGTGCAGGGACAATGTACTATCAGTTGTATGATTTTCCGAGTTGTACAGATCATGCATGCAATCAATTATGGACCTAAGTTTCAATTGCGCAGTTTTGGAAGAAGGATTTCCCAATTAAATATGGGTTTATCCTCTCAGGAATTGCGCAAGGAAATAGGGGCTTGACAGGCAACAAAATTGGCTAAGTGTTGGTCAGAGCGGGCTTGTGAGGCAGAGAGTTGATTATACTCGTGCAGGGATTGTTCTAGTGAGAACAAGCATTGCATTTTCATCTTGGATTTCTGATTAATGCAATATAGATATTCAGGGTTTTGAGTACTTTCTTCCCCAAAGAAATATTGTGTTATGTGTCATTGATTATCTTCCTCTTGCTAATTATTGTTTTCATTGATCTATTGGTTTCCGTTGTTGAGAGTAGAGTAGATTCTTGTCTTGTGTTTTAGAAAATTACATGAGTTGTTGAATCTATAGAAAAATATACATGGTATTAGAGCTGAAGATATTATACTAGAGGAGATTTCAATTTTGGGCTTACAGGTGAAATTCGAATTTGCAATTCATACTTCAGGATAGGAAAATTGGCTTTCTACGGTTTGAGACTCGAGTATGCTTTGGAAGGCAACTCGAATTACATAGCATGGAAGGACATGATGGAAGCAATGCTGGAGGACAATGGCCTTAAGGAATTCATTGATCAAGACATTCCTAAGCCACCAGCATTAGATGCTAATGATTTGGCCAAATGGAAGAAGTGTGTGGCAAAGGCGAGGCAGATTATTCTTGAGGGAGTTCGAGACCACATTGTCTCGAGTCTCCATGGCAAGGAAACTCCATACACAATGTGGAAGACATTGACGAACCTGTTTCAGAATAGCAGTGACCATAGGAAGTTGGCACTGAAGGACAAACTCAGAAAGATCAAGATGGAGAAGGGTGACTCAATTCATAAATACTTTACCAAGTTCACTCATTGTCGAGATGAGCTTGGAAGTGTTGGGATTACCGTTGTTGAGGATGATATGGTGAGCCTAGCTCTTATAGGATTCCTGAAAAGTTGGCATAGTTATCAGGACTCTGTTAATGGGACGGAGAATCTTCTAGATTCGGAACAACGATGGTCAAATTTGATGCAAGAAGAGATCAGAAGGAACACTAGAGATGGTTCCTCATCAAAGACTGATGATGAGGAAAATTGTGCCTTAGCGGGTAAGGAAAAGAAAGGGAAGGGGAAGGCGTCCCATTCCAAATCGGATTCTTGTCATGGAGGCAAGAAGAAGGACATGTTGAAAGTCAAGTGCTTTCATTATCATGAGCTGGGACATTTTGCTACAAATTGTCCGCTCAAGAAGTCCAAGAAGAAGTCCCTAGGAGGATCGGAGGGTGAGACTCTTGCCTCTCAATTTGAATTGTACTTTACCCTCATTGCATGCATGTTGTCATCAATGATGGGTAGTGTATGGTACCTACACTGTGGAGTTTCATTCCACATGACTGGCAACAAGGAGCTCTTAAGTGACCTGAAGGAGAAGGATCTCCAAATGCATATTGATATGGGTGATGATGGGAGGTATAGTGCCATTGGATTGGGTACAGTTACCTTTCAGAGGGAGTCGGGTGCTCTTCTCACCTCGAGAGATGTTATGTATGTTCCTGAGTTGAAGAAGAACTTGGTATCATTGTCATGCTAAAGGATAGAGGCTATGATGTGATCTTTAGTGAAGGAAAGGTGTTCATTCGTCACATAGCCGCGGGAAAGGTAAAGAGGATAGGGATTTAGGTGAACAATCTCTACAAGTTGGAGGTAGAAGATTGTGCTTCCTTGAGCACGAAAGTAGAAAAGGTGCAGAGCCAAGACATCAGTGAGTTTTGGCACAGGTGGTTGGGTCACTTGCATCATGGGGCTTTGAAAATCATGCAGCATATTTCTACCGGTCTTCCCAAAGGTACGCTAGAGAAAGTTGATACATGCAAGGGGTGTACTTTGGGAAAATTCACCAAAGCTTCCTTTCATGACAGAGACAGTCGAGCACAAGCGATTCTAGAGTGAGTCCATTCATATGTGTGTGGACCATTCTCGACAGCATCCATAACCAAACACAGGTATTATGTTATATTTGTTGACAATTTTTCTCGTAAATGCTGGATCTTTTTCATGCATAAGAAAGATCAAACTTTCACAAAGTTTTGTGAATTTAAAGCATTGGTCGAGAAAGAGTATGGAAATAAAGTTAAAGCTCTCAGGAGTGATAACAGTGGTGAGTATGTCTCAAATTAGCTTAATAACTTATGTGTATTAGAAGGGATTAAACGGGAGTTGAGGGAACCCCATAACCCACAGCAGAATGGGGCGGCCGAAAGGAAGATCTGAAACATTGTAGGGGCAACACGGTCAATGTTGCATGATCAGGGTCGACCACTACACTTGTGGGCTGAGGCATGCAACACAACTGTTTATTTGTAGAACAGAATCTCGCATCGGATTCTTGGGATGAGTACACTAAAGGAGGATTTCTCAGGGAAGAGACCGGATGTTGGTCACTTCAAGATTTTTGGGTCATCAGTATATTTCCATGTGACCAAAGATGCACGGAAGAAGCTTGAGCCAACATTAGAGTTGGGGATATTTGTGGGGTACATTGATACACCTCACAACTATCGGGTGTACCTGCTAACCAGTAGGATGACAGTGGTTTGCAAAGATATCAGATTCGATGAGGAGAAGGCCATGCGATGTGCCCTTGAGAGGGAGCTTCAACTACATGTGGTTGAGGAGATTTTAGCTCCTAAGCTTGACGAGCCTCAGATTTATGTGGAGCAGCCATATGCAAGGGATTCAGGAGTGGAGACATCCACTCAAGCATAGTCTTCTAGAGATCATAGAAAGTGCACCATAGAGGCTGGTATGTTATTGCAGGATGCGAGAGAGAATGTGGGAGAACCCACATCACAACGCAGGCAAAGGGGGTCACCTGAGAGGTACACTGGATACATGGCTCTTATGAGCGGATGTGTTGAGACAAAGCCATCTTCCTTTGAGGAGGCAGTGCAACAACCAGTTTGGGTTGATGCCATGGTGGAGGAGTATGACTCCATTGTTCGTAACAATGTTTGGGATGTGGTCCCAAGACTAGCAGACAAGTCAGTGGTGAGCTCTCGATGGCCTTACAAGGTAAAGCAAGCAACGAATGGTAGTGTGGAGAAACATAAGGCCAGTTTTGTGGCCTATGGATTTTCTCAGGTAGAGCGGATTGACTATGATGAGACCTTTTCTCCCGTTGAACGGTACTCATTGATCAAATCCATATTGGCACTATTAGCGCAGATGGGTTGGAAGATACATCAGATGGATGTAAATACAACCTTCCTTAATGGTGAGATTGAGGAAGAGGTGTACATTGAGTAGCCTAAAGGTTTTGAGACCTTTGACTGTGATTTGCATGTGTGTCGACTCAAGTGAGCATTGTATGGGCTAAAGCAAGCACCCCGTGCTTGGTACACCAAGGTCAATAACTACTTCACCGGGTTGGGCTTCACCAAAAGTGAAGCAGATGTGAACCTGTACCACATTGTGGTGTAAGGTGAATTGTTCTTCATTGTTTTATATGTCGACGATTTGATTCTAACAGGGGATGATAAGTTGGTCAAGACTTGCAAGGAGGATTTTGCAAGAGAGTTTGAGATGCATTACTTTCTGGGCATAGAAGTATGGCAAGGTGATGGGGAACTTTTTGTCTCTCAAGGCAAGTATGCCAATAAGATACTGAAAAGGTTCCACGTGGAGGGAAGTAAACCCATGGAAACTCCTCTAGCAGGTAACTGGAGGAAGAAGGATGCTACTTTGGGTGAAGTAGTGGAATCTACCATTTGCATAGAGCTTATGTGTTCACTCATATATTTGGTGAACACATGGCCAGACATGTGCTATGCAGTTAACCAGCTTAGTCAATCGATGGTTAGGCCTACCACGTTGTATTGGAAGGCGGGCAACCATGTGTTGAGATACCTCAGAGGCACTACTCAGTATGAATTGTGGTACAGACAGATAGAGGGAGTGGAGCTTCAAGGCTTCACCGGTGCAGATTAGGCAGGGAGTCCATCCGACGGGAAGAGAACATCAAGAGGGATCTTCAGTATTGGGTCAGCAGTTGTTTCTTGGTACAACAGGAAACAAATATTGGTTGCACTCAGTTTGACAGAGGCAAAGTGCATGGCTGCAAGTCAAGGGGCATGTGAGGCCATCTGGATAAGGAAGATTTTGGTTGGTTTATTTAGTCAGCAAATTGATCCAACTGTGATTTAATGTGATAATTAGAGTTGTATTAAACTCCCTGAAAATCCAGTTTTTCATGATCAGCCCAAGCATATTGATATCCAATTTCATCATCTTCGAGATTGTGTAGTGAGGCGGATTATGTTGTTGGAGTACATTCCCATAGAGGAGCAGGATGCTGACATTTTGACAAAGGCATTGTCAATATGTAAATTCAAGTTTCCCAGAGACAGGATTGGGGTAACTGATAATCCCTTTCTTATTGAGAGGGAGTGTTGAGAAATGGCAATAAGAAACGCTAGTTTAATTTGTCCTTGAATTAAATTGTGAATTAAAATCGAATTTTATTCTCATAGCAACTTGTAAATAGTTAATTAAGTTTAATTGACTTAATTAACTTAGGAATTCGATTTGGAAGCCTTTTGTAGTAATGTACATGTGATCCCTAAATTTTAGGTATCCATGATGAGTTTATTTGAGTTGTAATTAGATAACTCAGTTTGAATGAGTTATGGTCAGTTAAACTAGTTCTAACTGTTGGAGGAACTAGTAGAGGTCTAGTAATGAGTTGATGCACTAGTGCATCTTCAGTGCTACTCTAGCTAATTGGAGATTCAGTCAAGAGAAACTCATGCATGTTAGTTTAGAGAAAGACCTAGTTGAGTCTAGAGTGCAAGGACAATGTACTATCAGTTGTATGATTTTCCGAGTTGTACAAATCATGCATTCAATCAGTTATGGACCTCAGTTTGGATTGCGCAGTTTTGGAAGAAGGATTTACCAATTAAATATGGGTTTATCCTCTCAGGAATTATGCAAGGAAATAGGGGCTCGGTAGGCAGAAAAATTGGCCAGAGTGATATTGTGAGGCAGATAGTTGATTATACTTGTGCAAGGATTGTTCTAGTGAGAACAAGCATTGTATTTTCATCTTGGATTTCTGATTAATGTAATATAGATAGTCGGGGGTTTTACATGTTGCTTTCCCTAGAGAAATATTGTGTTATGTGTCATTGATTATCTTCATCTTGTTGATTATTTCTTTTACCGATCTATTGGTTTCCGATGTTGAGAGTAGAGTATATTCTTGTCTTGTGTTCTAGAAAATTACACGAGTTGTTGAATCTAGAGAAAAATCTACATTTTCCAATTTATCCATGCTATATAGTTAGGCATAAATCTTGATCTCAAAAATGTAGTACACCAACCTCAGATGAAAACTGATAGAGTTGAAATTTTGGTATCTTGGCTAGGAAGTCTAAACCAAAATTCATTGTTTCAGAAATTGGTGCAATCAATGACATGTCTAGGTATTTAAGGAAAATACTTTAGGCCATAATGGAGGTTGTGGGTCCACTATAGGCTAGCTGGAACATGTCTCTCCAAAATTCATTAAGGCATGCTAAGCCTTTGGCCTTGATAAGGGAACATCTTACTCATGGGTAACGATGTGGTAGTGTTTTAGGAAGTTTTAGTGTCTACGGATAAACGCTTAAACCCCTAGACTAGTAGCTAAGTCTAGAACAATAGTGCAAAGCATTCTCTACTTTTCCTATGACCAATAGATTAAATAAGAGGCAAAGAAGCCTACCTGTAGCCTTTGTGTGTGGTCTAAAATGCGGATGCAAATTAGAGTTTAATTTAATGTCAACTCGGGAAGGTAAACTTAGAAGTGCTTATCTAAAATATATAGATCTAGAAAGATTCCTAATTTGTCCAAGATCTTAAAGTCCCCTTACAAGAACATATTCATTAAGATCTCTTTCAATAAATAATCAAACTTAGATCTAACAATTGTTTGAGATCTATGATTCTCTTACAAGAACATATTCTACAAGATCTCTTCCAACATTAGAACATCTAATAAGAAATTAAAAGCTGAAATGAAATAAACCTAGATCTAATAATTGTATGAGATCTTACAGTTCTCTTACAAGAACACCTTCAAATAAGATTCTTCCAATATTAGATCATTTAACAAAACTTGAAAGCTGAAATCAAACAAAAACATAAAATAAACTATAAACAAATAAGCATGCAAGTGAGGCCATGGGGGCCCTCCATAACTCCACTAGCACACCACTTCAATGGAGACTCAGATGTAGAAGCAAAATTGAAGTATGATCCTTTATTTCAAAATCCTAAGATTACAAAAACTTCCAGATTACAAATGGAGGAGATTGTACTCCTATTTATACAATGGGATGAGTAACAAACTCATAATGATCATCCACTAATCTACTTTCCCATTATTACAAAATATGATCCCACAAATCTCTCAAGCATTTTTAACTACTTTCCCATTATTACAAAATATGATCCCTTTGAATCCTCCATAAATCTCTCACATATCTTGGATAAGATATGCCAACCAAATCCTCCATGATCTTCTCCTTAGGAATTGGATAAGATATGCCAACCAAATCCTCCATGCTTTTCTCCTTAGGAATTGGATAAGATATGCCAACCAAATCCTCCATGCTTTTCTCCTTAGGAATAGGCTTGCATAATTATCTCCTTAATATGGTGGAGGAGATATGGATAAGTCTCTTGGAATTAATTCTTCACATATTTCCTACACATCACAAAACTCACATATTCTTGAGATATATATAAAAATATGTATATTTTCTAATAATTAATCATAAATTCACTTGTAATACAAAAATGAATAAAATGGAAAATAAGAAGGTGAAACCCAAATGTATGTATGAAAATGATATGATAAAAGGTTAATGGGATGATGAAATGTAAGGAATAGTGAAGAAAAAGGTGGATGAAAATATGACATTTCTGAGTCCCAACATCCTCCCCAACTGAACTTGTTGCATGTCCTCATGCAACCATGCATGGGTCTCTTTAAGAACATTTGGCATCTTGAACAACTTTGGCTTTACATGATGATGTCTTTAATAATGAATGTTTCCAGGATATGTGAAAGACATGAGTAACAACTTACATTTTCTTATGGTTGGTTCTTGTGTGACAACCATGAATACAAAGAATGTTGGTTCTTGTGTTAACAACATTCATTTCGTTTTCTGTTCTCTTTTCTTCAATAATAATGTAAACACTCACTGGAAATCATAAGCTATCAATGTGCATAAGAAAGCCCTTTTGTAATATTAATGAAGCATGCCAATATTACGTATGAAGCAAAGTGCAACAAAGTATCATTGGAAAATAAATGTTGGTGAATGGTAAATGAGAAAAAATGGAGTGATAGTGGTGAAGAAATGGAATCATGAAAGTGAATATGTAGTGTGGTGAAGAAATGGAATCATGGAAGTGAATATAGTTTCCCCCCCTTCAACTGAATTGGTTGCATGTTCTCATGCAACTTGACATGGCTCATGAAAGGAAATGTAGCATGGTGAGGGAATTTTCCAAAATATTCAAGTTAGCATATAAGGAATTGCATGATTAAAGATTAGAAAACAACATACCTCTACTTACCCAAGAATAATGAACTATGCAAGAGGAATGTAGCTGCTGCTGCTGCTGGATCAGGAAAATGTGACTGATGTTGTTGTTATTGGACCCTGTGAAATGAAGGAATCTGAACTGCTGATGCTGAATCATGGAAAAGATAAATGCTGAAAGTGGAACTGTGGTACTCTCATAGATCAGAATTCATGCTGTTGTAACTGCTGAGGGAGTTGTGAAAAAGTGTATAGTCTTCACCCGCTACTAAACTTCTTGGTACAATTCTAATCATGCGAAAGAATGTGTCGATGTCGAGCATGAATAGAAATCATTGGATTACCGGCCATTGATGTATGCCATTAACCAATGCGAGGCAACTCACCATTGACGTCAATGAGTGCCAAGGTACCCGAGTACATCTTGCGAAGTGCGAATGGATGTGTTGAGGTCGAGCCACTTGCAAGATTTTAAGATCAAGGGACATTGATGTATTCCCATGATCGTCAGCGAGAGAACTTGCCATTAAGGCATGTAAGCCTCTAGGTACTCAAAAGGAACTCTAGTCTATTTCCCAGATAAGGTGCTGATGTCGATGGGGCAAGACTTGTTGAAAGGTGGGCCTTAAGGAATCCCACATTAGTCAACGCGAGTTTGTACAAAAAGATTTGGTAGGACTATAAATGGAAAGAACTCACGGACAAGCAGTGTGGATCAGCATGGCGAGGAAAACAAGGCAATGTAATCATGGAAAGGGAATGAGTTTTATTCATCGTTGTAAAACAAGGAGTTGTAATCATGACGCAAAAGGATCGTTGTGTAGTGGAAAATGTCAGGATATGTGCAGTGAAGAATTAGCTCCTTCAAGCGTCCAAAAATGGATGTAAGGAAATGCATGGTGTATGAAGATGAACTCTTGCTGTGAAAAATGGATATGGAAATGTCATGCTTTATGGATTTACAATTGGTGGAATTCAAAATCTGCTTCCAAAAAGGGAGGTGCAAGGTAGTGGTTGTGGAGTTGGATTTGTCTTTAGAATTTTTCATGAATTGTAGTCTTTGGAAGACCAATTGTCGTCACAATGTAATCTCCTTATGGTCACTTGATTATTCTGTAACCTGTAAAAAAAACTTGGCAGAAAGAAAACATAAGTGTGTTCAAGAAGAAATGGCCATTTCCTTCATGATTCTTACGCAAAAATTTCATACCAAATAAAACATATTAAGGACAATTAAAGTGTTGAAATTGACTTAATCATGATATTAAAATCAATCCATTTCTTAAAATAACCATGAAAAGTAATACTCCCTGTTTGGGTCAGATGAAAGATGCTCGGCAAAAAGATTGGCATTAGAAAGATCTGTTGTGTTCTACATATTAGTATGTGATATAATTGCATTCAACATGAATATTTAATGCCAACTTGAAGCTATTGAAACAAGATAATCATCATTTATAGAATCCTCCAAATGTTTGATAAATCGATCCTCAAAATTTGTTTCCAAGTGTTCCATTTTATTTATTTATTTTCAGACCTGCATGAATTTTGTGAAATTTATTTTTATTTTTATTTTTAAATAAAAAAAACAAAAGAATGAAATTCATTTTTTTTTAATAACAAAATTAAAAAAAAAATCAAATTTTTGTTTAGTATAGTGGTGAGTATTCCCGCCTGTCACGCGGGTGACCCAGGTTCAATCCCCGGCAACGGCGCCAAAATGTGTGGTCTAAAATGCGGATGCAAATTAGAGTTTAATTTATGTCAACCTAGGAAGGTAAACTTAGAAGTGCTTATCTAAAATATATAGATCTAGAAAGATTCCTAATTTGTCCAAGATCTTAAAGTCCCCTTACAAGAACATATTCATTAAGATCTCTTTCAATAACTAATCCAACTTAGATCTAACAATTGTTTGAGATCTATGATTATCTTACAAGATCTCTTCCAACATTAGAACATCTAATAAGAAATTAAAAGCTGAAATGAAATAAACCTAGATCTAATAATTGTATGAGATCTTACGGTTCTCTTACAAGAACACCTTCAAATAAGATTCTTCCAATATTAGATCATTTAACAAAACTTGAAAGCTGAAATCAAACAAAAACTTAAAATAAATTATAAAAAAATAAGCATGCAAGTGAGGCCATGGGGGCCCTCCATAACTCCACTAGCACACCACTTCAATGGAGACTCAGATGTAGAAGCAAAATTGAAGTATGATCCTTTATTTCAAAATCCTAACATTACAAAAACTTCCAAATTACAAATGGAGGAGATTATACTCCTATTTATACAATGGGATGAGTAACAAACTCATAATGATCATCCACTAATCTACTTTCCCATTATTACAAAATATGATCCCACAAATCTCTCAAGCATTTTTAACTACTTTCCCATTATTACAAAATATGATCCCTTTGAATCCTCCATAAATCTCTCACATATCTTGGATAAGATATGCCAACCAAATCCTCCATGATCTTCTCCTTAGGAATTGGATAAGATATGCCAACCAAATCCTCCATGCTTTTCTCCTTAGGAATTGGATAAGATATGCCAACCAAATCCTCCATGCTTTTCTCCTTAGGAATAGGCTTGCATAATTATCTCCTTAATATGGTGGAGGAGATATGGATAAGTCTCTTGGAATTAATTCTTCACATTTTTCCTACACATCACAAAACTCACATATTCTTGAGATATATATAAAAATATGTATATTTTCTAATAATTAATCATAAATTCACTTGTAATACAAAAATGAATAAAATGGAAAATAAGAAGGTGAAACCCAAATGTATGTATGAAGATGATATGATAAAAGGTTAATGGGATGATGAAATGTAAGGAATAGTGAAGAAAAAGGTGGATGAAAATATGACATTTCCGAGTCCCAACACTTTGCTTGCTCCTTATCTCCCTTGACCAATTCTGTCACTCCTCTCCGTACTTAATCCTCTTGAAGAGTACCTGCACATAGACATAAGACAATAACTGATCAAAGCATGTGATAATGATCTATTGATTAAACATAGCATGGAATCAAGTACATGATACACATATGAAAGCATAAATGAATAACACAAGCATGTGGAAAAAGCTTTGAACACTTTATTAGTAAAAGGAAGAGTTACAACCCATTGCTCGATTCAGCATCACTCCTCCAGTTCAATCCCATCCTCTCCTCATAACAAGCAAGACATTTTGACATCATTACAATACTTGAAATCAACTCAAGTCTCATACTAACAACATCTCCCTATAATTCAATAATTTCCAACCCCTGATCACTTGAATGAGTGGTCTTTTTATAGGTGAATGAAGGAAGTTATGCCATAAATGGTGATAATGAATGCCCTCCCAAACTTAGAATTTAGTTCCATGGAGGAAGGGATAAGGGATTTATGTTCCTTAACTCCCTTCCTCATCCAAATACGAGCTCAAAGGAGTAGATAGGTTTGAGAAACTTCTAGAGGCATCCAATGGATAAGGAATCTTTCAAACCCTCATGGAAATTCGCTCAAATTCGCCCAACACAGGCCAAAGAGGGACCAAGTGTGCTGCATAGCACCCTATCAGTGTATGGTTCGCATTGCAGCGCACCCTAATGAAGGCCTACCTGCGTTGATCTTCATAGAGGTAGTTAATGGATGATTTTGGTTATGGAACTTCTTGGGAAGCTAAGCATTTTGATGGTTGACTTCTTTATGGCATGTAACAACTGAATTAGGGGTTGATGGGCCTTAATAGTACTGATCTATAAGTTGGGGTTGATGTGCCCAAATGGATCTATAACAGTTGCCCCCTAAAGCATGAAGTCGTAAATATGTATGTCAAGTGAAATGCTTTATCACGTGGAGAGGAGGTTTCGAAGTGGAAGGTGACCTAAATCAATTACAATACATATATCGTGATAATTTGATTTTTCTCATGAACTTGCTGAGGGTAGGCATACCCATCTCAGCGTATAAACTTTCATTACATGTACAAATATAGTCATCTACAGATATAGACCCATGAATGGATGACCATGAATGTAAGGCCATTGTACATTTGATTTAGTACTCCTGAAAATATCGCAGCCCAGATGGATGAAACTAGATCCGGGGTCTTCAATCTTGTTCAATCCTTCACTCAAGTACAAGTCTAACCATGTGAATAGATGTTCTAAAGTCGAACATGGGAAGACGTTGTTTGATTACCAGTCAATGATGTAAGCTGTTAACAAACGCGAGAGGAATCACCGATAATGATAATGACCCTCAAGGTACTATAGTACATTTCACATGGTGTGAATAAATGATTTGATGTCAAACACCATACAAAGTCTTTCGGTCGAAGGCCAGTGATGTCAACCTATCGCCGGAAGCGATAAACCTGCCATTGATGTATGCAAGTGTCAAGGTACTGAAGGGGTGTTTCTAAGTCAACTTCTTGGATGATGTGCTTATGTCAACAAGAAGCGACTCATCGCAGGAGGGCCTTGATGTATCCCACATCAACAACACGAAATGAGGTAAATGATTTTGGAGATGAAAAATTGACTGACGACACAAGGTTCAGGAATGGCGGTCATGAAAATGAAGGTTTATGGTATTGCAAAGGATGAAGTTTGAACTGAATGACTTCTCTTGAACATGTCGGAAACACTAAGATGAATTGGTAGCATTGACGCACAACAAAGTATTGGATGGTATGATAGACCAACAGTATGATAACCATCAAGCTGAATGACCCAACCCACATAGTCACGGTGATGAGGTGAAAGTGTCATGCTCAAGAGCGACTTGCTACCATAAATTTTTCATGGATTTTTACCATTTTCCCCAGTCATCGCTGACCAGTACCTATTTATTTTTTATCAAGCTTGAGGAGGATAACATATGCTTGTTGTATAATTTCACCCTTTGGGCAAATCCATCACTATTTGATGTTTTAACGAGTCTAGCGAAGGTGAAACTCGGTCTTGTCTAGATGGACAAGTTTGTCGCTATTTGATGTTTTTAATGAGTTTAACGACAAAGATAACTCGGTCATTTTCATATTTAGGGAGTTTGAAAAGGGACGAAAAGGAAACTCCACGAGTTGTTTTTTGTAAAATAATCTCTCAAGTCTGAAAAAGCGTAAAATAATACAAGAGAGATATCGTTTCCAATCCTTTAATGAGCTGGAATGGATAAGCGCTCGGCAATCTTTTCATATTTAGAGAGTCTGAAAAGAGCTTAAAGAGGACTCCAAGGGGGTTCCTTTTTCGTTTTTAACAAAGCTCGAAAAAGAGATAAAAGTTTGCTTTGTGGTCAAAGATGTTCAATTTACATTTGAGCACGTGAAATTCTACATTTCAATTGTTAAACCTGCTCAAAACACCATCAAAATAGATTAAAAATACATGTTTCATGGATAAAAATGAATAAAACTAATGTTTACTCGATCAATGTGCAAGAAATAAACATAAAAACAAGTTTTACCATCCATTTTTACCATTTCACTTTTACCCTTTGATTTTGGTGCTCTGGAACAGTTTTTACCTCGAAGTTCACTAGCTAATTGCGGAGGATTCAGTGGACCGTTTCTCGTGCCGTTCGGACCAAGTAGGAGCTATCTCTGTTCTCTTTCATTTCATTCCATTTATTTTCAGTTTTAAGCAAAATTTTGAGTTTTTTAGGCCCCTAGGGTTTCATTTTTTAAACTCTAGATCAGCGCACCCTTTCAATATCGAAAGGTGCACTGCATTGCACACCCCCAGAAGGCTGTATGCATTGCAGGGCACTGTCTCTAAGGGAGGGGTGTGCTATGCGCAAAAACCAAATTTAAACAGTTGTTTTCTCCCAAATTTTCGCTGTTTTTTGCAAAAAATGGATCTTAATTTTTCTAATGGTTGCATTGCAGAAATTCATCTGCTCAAACAGGTGATTATATGGAGAGAACGAGAGCATGAAGAACAAGATATGACTGCCCTAAATAATCAGAGTACGGTTGAGGCCCTAAGGAATTGCGGGTTACTCAAGTATTTTCGATTATCTAGCATGTGGCAACAAATTGAGCTTTTAGAGTTCCTTGTTCGTTCTTGGGATCCTACCGACTAGGCCTTTCACATCAGGGACAAAGTGATCCCTTTTACCATCAATGATATATACTTTCTGACTGAATTGTCGAGGCAGGGTGCCCCCATCTCACTATCAAGATTTACCAAAGGTGAATCAGTGAGAGACTATATACGACAGTTCTGCCAGGAAGGAGCTCAACCTAGCAGAGACGAAAAGATTAACATCAGGGATGTTAGTGATTTACCATTGAGGATGATCCTCTTTACCCTTGCCAAATTGGCTGACAATGCAACATTACACTTGGCAAACAGATCATATCTGCAATATTCTTTAGAGTGTTTAGAGCCAAAAGTGTTCAACTAGTGTGAGGTAGTTCTTTCATCCATGAAAGAACAACTGACCAAGGTAAAGAATGGAAAGACAAAAAAAAATTGGCTATGGGTCGATCCTGATTTCTTTCTCCTTGGAGAGAATTCCACTTATGCAACCACAACTTATTTCACTGGGAGTACTTGGACCTAGAGATCCATGGATGCAGAGATGGGTGGATCTTATGGCTAGACATGCTGGTCAGTCATTGATCTCATTTACCCCTGCATTCTTTGAGTGGTTTGATTGACAGGATATGGCCTTCGCAGAATATCCATATTCAGGAATGGATTTCCATGGTGATCCAGATTTGATGTTACCAGTTGGAGCACAGTGGAGTGCTATAGGTAAATTGTTTGACCAAAGTGTTTTTGATTTTAAAGTTTCTACAATTTTTTTGTGTTTTTTTATTATTTCCAAGACTAAACAAAACATTTTTTAATGTATGCAGATGTTGGACCTGTTCGACCTGTGGGACACCAACAAGAGGCAGGTGGGCCAGCACAGGGACCTATTAGACTTAGCCGAAACATTAGCTGAGATACAGGATCACATAGAGGGTTTGACCCTAGGCATTCCGGATGTCCGGATCGAGGAGTTGCCTATGCGACTGCAACGCCACACCATCGGTGTGCCGAGTCATTGGATGAGACTCTTACGTATGATAGCACAGGCTGTGACCTGTTATCATGAGCAACACTAGTCTACTTAGATGTTTTTTGCATACATTTTGAGTTTTTGGGTTAGATGACCAATTTTTGTCTTGGACACAAACTATTTGTAAAAACTTTTAAAACAATCATCTATTTTACTTTCAGAGTTTTATTATGGTTAAGTGATGCAATCCTATTCAATTGATGATGTGAATTGAAAATATTTACTTTACATATGTCACAAATGTCTATTTAACACATAATTCGCTAGAGAATTAGTTAATGTGTTTAGATTTATGGAAATATGATGATATTGAATAAACTCAAAATACCTTTCCAAAATACGAACTCTAAGGAACATGCGATGAATTGCTGGGTTTCGGACGGTATAAACGCCAGTAAGTTGTAGTACAACAAGTTGTGAGTCTAGCCTAATGATGATTTAGTGTATGCCAAGTGAAATGGCATCAGAGAGGAGTTCAATCAACGCGCTATACTCAGCGATATTGTTTGTCGATCGTCCAATACATATCCCTCTAAAACTCACTAACTCGCCGCTTGGAGCGAAAATGGCCCATGCTACAAAGGATAAATTCTGCGTACTATGACTAGCCCCATCGACGTAACCAACAAATGGTTCCGAAAAGTTCGACATCTGCAACAAATGCAAAGTGGATTACTTAACCAAAATAAGAACTCTAAAAGAAACACATACACACATGCAATCAAAGCATATATACAATGAGTTTTACTACACTTAACTAAGCATAGTAACGTTTAAGATACAACCCATTTCGAGGCTGCGACAATGGAATCCCATCATAGTCCACTAACTCATAGGCACCTTTCATCAAAACGCACTTAACAATATAAGGGCCCATCCAAAGTGGTTCAAATTTTCTTGTGCCAAGTTTATCAGACTCTTGATCGTAAAGCAAGACCAGGTCACCTTCTGAGAAGACACGAGGCTTGACATTTTTATCATATTGCGCCTTAATACGTTTCTTGTGCACTTCATTAGCCAATGCGGCATCACGACGAGTTTCATCCAGATGGATTAACTCCAAGAAACGTGCTTCTTCTTCAGAAGTGTCAGGTAGCAGGTCAATCGCAAGTTTGAGAGACGAGATTTCACATTGGATTGGTAAGACTACTTCCAAACCATACACCAATTGAAAGGGTGTAAATCTAGTCGCATTTCTCACCGAGGTTCGATATGCCCACAACGCCGATTAATGGATTAAATGCCAATTTCTTTTATGAACTCCAATCATTCTTTGCAACGTGCGCTTAAGGACTTTGTTGATATCCTCAACTTGTCCATTAGCTTGCGGGTAATATGGAGTACAACTATCATGTGACAGTCCTAACTTGGCGGTCAATTCAACCATCATGTGATTGCGAAAATGCGATCCATGATCTGTAACTATGGCTTGTGGTACACCAAACCTGGAAACCACATGGTTGAAGAAAAATAAAGCAGTCGTTTCGCCACTGTTGTTCAATGTTGGCATCACCTTAACCCATTTGGTGAAATAGTCAATGGTGACTATAATATACCCATGCCCCCCGACCAAGGTGGGGTTACATGTCATAAAGTCAATGCCCCATTTGGCAAATGGGCCAACAGTGACGACTGGATGCAGCGGTGCAGGTGGTAATCTGGTTTTCCAGTCAAATATCTGGCAAGCATGGCAACTTCTAACAACAAGAATGCAATATTTGAATACAGTTGGCTAGAAGTAACCAGCACAAAGAATTCTCTGTGCGGTAGCGTAACCAGATAGATGTCCACCACAAGCACCTGAATGACATTCATTCAAAGCTTTTTCGGCTACCTCATGAGTGAGGCACCTACGTAAAATCGTATCGTCACCACAATGGTAAAGGGCATCACTAATGATCAGATAATCTTTGGCTTGGTATCAAGTATGTCTTTGTTCAGAGCGAGATATATTAGGCCGAAAAGCTTGGGTCTTGAGATAGACCAATATATCTCCATACCATGGATCACTTGACGAAATAAGAAATAGAGACTCATCCAAGGTTGATGCTTCTGATGTTAAATCATTGGAGGATGAGGGAAGATCGCAAACTAACTCGGCAAAGACACAAGATTTCTTTGATTTAGACTTGATGAATTCTAAATCAAACTCCTGCAAAATTACTATCCATTCTGAATATTTGGGCCCCAGCAATTGACGTGACAAAATGTATGTCATAGGGTTGCAATCTGATATAATGGTAGTCTTACAAAGGAGAATATAATGACGAAATCTCTGCACAGCTTGAATGACTGCCAAAGCTAACTTTTTGACATAGGAATACTTACTTTCTGTATCGTTGAGATTACGACTCAAGTAATAAATAGGATGTTCAATTCCATTTCATTCTTGGACTAAAACCATATCAATGGTTGTATCTGCAGCGACGAGATACAGGTAATAGTCTTTTTGATAGTTTGGGGCATACATTAATGATGCTCTAATCAAGGAATCTTTAAGAGCATCAAAGGAAGTGTGCGCAACCTGATCCCAATGGAAGGGAACCTCTTTCTTCAATAGACGTGTAAAACCTTTAGCCAACTCAGCATAGTTTGGAATGAACCTCCTCAGAAAGTTTGCCTTCCCTTGAAGTCTTTGTAACTGTAACAAGTTTGAAGGTGGAGGCAAGTCAAGGATTGCCTGAACCTTTATTGGATCGAGTCGAATTCCATATTTTGAGACTACGAATCCAAGCAATCGACCAAAGCCAACACAAAACACACACTTGTGTGGATTGAGTCTTATCTTGTAGTGTCGACACCGTAAAAATATTGCTCTCAAATGTTGCGGGTGATCAAACCGCTTTTGTGAATGAGCAGGTAAATCATCAAGATAAGGTTGAACAATGTGCTTGATGTCATGGAAGGCATAATTCATTGCCCTCTGAAATGTAGCCCCTGCATTCTTCAAACCAAAAGGTAACTTTCAATAGGCGAATGTGCCCCAAGGACATATAAAAGTTGTTTTAGATTGGTCCTGTGGGCGGATATTGATTTGATTGTAGCCAGAAAATCCATCCATGAATGAAAATATTTCACATCTGGCACATTCGTCAATAATCTGGTCAATAAAGGGTGTAGGATAATTGTCTTTTGGACATGCTTGATTTACATCCCTATAATTAACACACACTCGAATTGTCCCTTGTTTTTTCATAACTGGAACAATGTTAGATACCCAGTCGGTAAGAGGTACAGGGAAAATGAAGCCAGCATGCAAAAGTTTTTCAACCTTTGCTTTAGTGGCAACGGATTTCTTAGGATGAACAAGTTGAAGCCGCTGTCATACTGGTTTGACATCACGGTACATTTTCATCTCATGCTCAACAATACTTGAGTCAATTCCTGGCATCTCCTCGTAGGACCATGCAAAAATATCTCTAAATTCACGAAACAGAGCACAGTGATTATCAAGTTTTGATGGAGAACAAGATTTGCTAACATGAATGTTCTCTACAATATTAGGCTTGGTCAAAATGTTTATAGAAATTGTTTCTTCTATGTTTGACAAATTACGCTCAGAATCTACAACATCTACTCTAATAGAATTCGACAAGAAATCAACGATTGATGGGTGGTTTAGTTCGTTTGAATAATCTTCATTGTCATCTGGAAGGTGGGAACGATGATGATAATCTCCCCACGGTTCCTCTCCTATCATCATTGATTGGATGATTCCTTCATCCGTAGAATGTATACGTGAAAAAGGATCCGAAGAGGTACCATATTCTAATGATCTATCTACCCATACAAAAGTTGAGTGTGGATTTGGGTTTGCCGCACAAGCCTGAAAGATTGATTGTTATGATAATTCAATGGGGCTTAACGACAATACCTCAATATCACCGTCAACTTCAATTTGGTTGGAAATCCTCCTTAAATCAAATGAGGTGGAGGAAATCATGTTGCAGGTTTCTACTCTTGCCACTTCCGCCAAATCAGATGGTGACGGGAGGGTAAAAGTACCCATTAGGGAAGGATCTTTAAAGAGACCTACTCCAACACTTTGAAGTGACAGCGAGGGTCCGTGTACCAACAGAATGCTTCCCATAGCCTGTGAACTATTGGCAAATAAGGCTAGCTGATCAATGATTGTGATTCCACCCTTAAAAGGGAATGCAATAGTACGAAAGTACGTGGAAACCACAGCATCCATAGCATATACCCAAGACCTCCCTAGTAAAATGTTGTAATCGAGGGGTCCGTCAATTACCTCAACTTCAACAGTAATCGTTTTGCCCCCTAGTTTGACTTGCAGGTTACTCAAAATCCCACATGGAGTATATGTTCTTCCATAAAAAGCTTTCAACGTGGTTGGTGATCGTGACAATAGCGGTGAACCAAGTGTTTTCCAACAGCTCATGGACATAATGCAAGTAGATGCCCCCTCGTCAATAATAGTTCGGTGAACATTCTTATTGAGAGCTTTTACTTGGATTAAGAAAGCTAATTGCACCGGTAACTGTGGTGAATATCCCACATGGTTAAAAACTACAAGATTTGAATCCGTAGGATCTATTTCGCCTATTGCTGACAGTAAAGCCTATTTCTGGGAGGGACAATTTTGCAACACCTCGAGTGTCGACATAGCTGAAGGTGATTGAGCAAGATCTTCTACTATGTTATAGTTTTGAGCTGCTCGAGCCCGAGGGTTGAATGTCGATTTGTGCACAACTCCTTTTGGTGGTTTTATTATCAATTCAGGTACAATAGGTGG
The DNA here is from genome assembly GCA_031772625.1 of Pinus tabuliformis. Lineage (NCBI taxonomy): Eukaryota > Viridiplantae > Streptophyta > Pinopsida > Pinales > Pinaceae > Pinus > Pinus tabuliformis. The sequence continues at coordinate 1,143,964,597 of CM062820.1, read as the reverse complement.
AACAACTTCAGATGAAGTCGAGGTCGAAGGATTAGGTTGATCAGTGGCCTGATTATTCGACGACGACAGATTTCCATAATCTTTGTTTCTTGTTGACACCAAAACATCGTTTTGAGGCTTTGTGATGGATAACATGAGTACTTGGGATGTGGAAGCATGGTTTGTTGCAACCAAACGTGTTTCTGGGGTTGGAAACGGATATGTCAACACTACCGATGTATTCGAAGTCTTTAAAAGTTTAGAGACCTCAGAGCGATGTGGAAAATCTCTTGTATAATGCTCGTCATTACATATCAGACATGGATAACGAGGTTTCCTTGCCGCGGTAGAGGAATCAGATGATTTCTCTGGAGGGGAATTTTCTTGTTTCTTTTCGTTCTTCCCCATTTTCTTTCCTGCTGGTTGCTTTGGATTTTTGCCTTTGTCAGATGACACGACATTAATCTCGGAGGCAAGAGTATTTTCTGATGCATTGGTAGTTTGATTAGAAACAACAAGAGTTTGACCAAATGGTCTTCCTGCTGATTGTGTGCTTGAAGAACCGATCACATTGTCGCCGGCATGAGAGTCCTTACTCGATTGTGGAGGAGGTGGAACAATGAAAGATGGTCGAGGTGCATTGGGAATTTTATCATAAAGCGTGCCAGATTATGTGTAAATTAAATCCAAGTATTGGGCACGAGCAATGACTTGCTCTTCTGTGATGACTCCACCTTTTGCCACATCCTCGGTGATTGATGGCAACAAGGATTTTATGAACCACTCAGCTAAAAGCTGATCGGGAACATATGTCTTAACCATTCGACGACGACACCGCCACTCATGAATGTGATCTGATATATGGGTAGCAGTAGTCTGTTTAAAGTTGGTTAGGAGTTCTGTTCCAGTCTCATATCTGATAGGTAACTGGAAGTGGGTCAAAAAGGTAGTGGCTAAAGTGGTGAAGTTATCGAAAGAAGCTCTTGGTAACTCAATGTACCATTTAGCAGCTGGACCAGTAAGTGTTCTTTGGAAAAGATGAAGTCTGACCAAATCGTCATTTAAGGAGTTAGATGAACACCACAAATGAAAGGTCATAACATGATTTGATGGGTCTTCTCCAAGATTTTTGTTAAACTTTGGAATGTCAGATGGTAACTTATGTGGAATTACCGGCCACCAAGGTGCATATAAGATTGGATCATTAGTGAGCTGATTTAAATCTGGTAATTCTAAAGTTGCTACAAATGGCAACTGTTGATTCAAGTTAGGTTGAGCATACCCAGGATATGATGGAATTTCCTGGGCAATAGGTCTTTGCATACCGACATAGGGCATCTGCATTTGGTAACCTTGGTATGGTTGTTGAACAAAACCAGTGTAAGGTGGTTGTTGATAACCAGGTTGAATAAGTGGTTGTCCATAACCTGCAAAGCCTTGTTGACCTTGACCTTGGTAAGCTTGAGATTGACCAAAACCAGGTTGAGCCTGTGAAACAGGTCCAAACTGAGGTTGGTACTGCTGGAATTGGGGTTGTTGAAATTGAGGTTGCCACGGTTGTTGAATCAATTGTTGTTGTTGTTGGTATAACTATTGTGGATTCAACGGTTGTTGTTGTCCAGCAATGAGAGGTTGGCCAGGTTGTGAATAAACTATACCAGTGTAAGCCTGGGTCAGTCCAGATAAGGGTACACTAACTTGAGGTTGTTGCTGAACTCCAGAAACAAGTGGTTGTTGTACAACAACTTGAGGAATTTGAACTTCTTGACTTGAAACTTGTGATTGCAAGGTAGAAGGATCAGTTTGAACAAGTTGAGATACAACAGTTTGAACTTGTGACTGTGGTACAGTAGTAACAACAGGTGTAGTAGGAATAGCTGACACGGTTTGCATTGGTTGTGTTGGATACACAAGCCTTGGTTGAACTGGCATTGTTGGTTGCCATTGACAAACTCTAATTCCAGGTTGACTTGAATACTGTGGGATATTACCATATGGTAGTCCCCCGGAATAAGGAGGATACGGTGAATAAGCATATTGCTCTCCATATGGTGGCAATCCAGTATTTAATGGATACATAGGTCTTGGTTGACCAGATTGCCCAGCTTGATACTGATATGCAAGATCAAACTATTGAGTTCCCATTAGAGAAGAACCAGGTAAAATTCCGGTTGAGGACATGGGTGATGACCATGGTGTAGAAGCAACCCCTGAGTGGGTTCCAGATAATGATTGGTAACCAATCGGGATGGATGATTCACCATACGAGTGCGACTCAAGTGTGGTAGAAAACATTGAAGAAATGACAACAAATGAATCTGATGCAGCTGCATCAGATGATACAGTCTGAGATGTTAACGGTTGTTCAGCCATAGTTAACTGGCCCAAAAGTTGTCCTAAAGATTCTATGGGTACTTGAAAAGAAGCAAGATCAAATGAAGTAAAGAAATCAGGAGTATTTGGGTAAAGATAAAGCCCAGTTCCAAAGTGAAACGGGGTTCCAGGTGTGGAATCTTCTTCCAATTCCTCCTCTATGGCAATCAAACCTGGTGGAAGAACTTCACCGTTAGGTTCGTAAAAGATTTCTGGTGTTGGTGAAGTTGAAGTTTCAATAGTTACTGATGTCTGAGGGGTAACTGATAAAGTAACAACTTCCGAATGTTCAACTTTGAAGTCCATATGTTCGGGTAAATGAACAACAGTTTTAGTAAGAGGCTCCTGAACAACTTCAAGTTCAGATGTAACTTCTGTTTGAACTGGGATTGTTTCTGGATTAACTTTTGGTTGAAATGATTCAAATTCAGAAGTACTTTCTTATTGAGCAATCTCAAGTTGAGGATCAACTTGTGGTTAAACAACTTCGGTTACTGTTTCACTAGGATTAGTGTTAATGTCCTCAGGTAATTGTGAAACTTCTTCTTAAAGAACGGATATACTAGAAATAGTTGGAGTAACTGGAGTCTCTGTACTTACTGAAATAGATGATTCAGGTAACTCAGATGAAGAACTAGGAGTTCTTGATGTACTAGACTCAGTTAAGAGAGACCGCTTTGCTCAAATTGGTGTCGCTTCAGGAGGCAAAGGCGGTTTGCTCGTTGTTCTCCACGAACGATGGGGTAGGGGTTGATGTTCCTCCATGATTGCTGATTAATTTTATTATCAAAAAAGAAATAAACAAAAAGGGGTATACTAGGCAAAGGGTTTACCAAGCAATTGTGAACTGCAGAATACCTCCTAGCTAACCAAGAAGTACGAGCAGGCAATCTCCCCGAATGCTGTGTTCAGTGTATCACAATTTACAAGGCGGATGACTCGGTTACTTAAGGATGGATAGCAACCTAGAGTTGTCCTCCCATATATACCCGAAGGTACGTGGAGGCCCAATCCATATAAGCATTGTCTAATGCAAAACCGCACAGTGAGAGAATTCCCATATACTTTACGTACTGTAACACCGCCCTATATACCCGAAGGTACGTGGACGAGCTACGATATACTCACGTACATGGAATGAAGTATCACACTTAGGATGTATTGCAGACAAGTTAGCGACAACTGCTTTGTTTTATGACGTCGGAACACGTCTCTAGCCTAGAACCACTAAATGTTTGCGTTAATGACAATGCTCCATTATGTAAATTGATGTTTATTTTAAGTTGATATTGCTTAGGAATTTGCCTTTCAAGTTCACAACGTGATGTATTCTGAAATTCCTAAGAATGCAACTATCATGATAAGCATTCTTTCGATTCAATTTAACGATGAAAATCCTAGCTACTAAGGGATAGAGCAATCAGATTTCTTTTGATCAAAGAGCAAAGAGCACAATCTAAATGCAAATTCCCTACACTATTCCTTATCAACACACAAAAAATTTTTCAATGCAACATGCATGTATTTCTTTTCAATTTCCCTTAATGTGAATGAACAAAAAGGAAATATGCACAATCGATCAAAAATCTATTTTCATAAAAATGACGATTTTGCGACAATTTCTTTTCAAGGAAAGGAAGACTTTACGACACTTTCGTTTCAAAGAAATGAGGAATTACGACACTTTCAATGAAAAGACTAATCATTTGCACACATTAATCAATCGATCTTTCATGAATGAAGATTTGACAACAATTCAATTTTCGAAGGAAAAGACGATTTTACGACACTTTCTTTCGCTAAAGATCAATCGATCAAAAAACTAACTTTCGACTATAGATTGAAAATGACAAAGTAAATACATAAGAAACATTTATCAATCCTAGTCTAAGTAGGGCCAGGTAAGGAGATGAAACACTTTTTCAAAGACAAGACATCATTGACATTCAATAAATCTTTCAAACAGGAGAAAATTGGCTCAAAAACTTCAGTTCCTAGATGGGAAACTGACCCTCAAGGGATCAGCGCAGGCAGCAGTGAGAGATAGTGCACTGTACCTATGCGGGAAGTGCATTGCAGCGCACTGTGTCCTTCATTGGGCTGCGCTGGTGACAGTAAGCAATTTTGAAGACAATTTGGCACAGTTTTGGCTCAATTTTCAATGAAAGAAGACTGAAATTCAATGAACGACCACAAGTACAGTATGTAGAAATGTCTTAAGAGGCTGATAAGCTACTAAGATGGATGATCGCTCCCCAGTGGAGTCGCCAATTTGTTTTGGGAAGTTTTAGTGTCTACGGATAAACGCTTAAACCCCTAGACTAGTAGCTAAGTCTAGAACAACAGTGCAAAGCATTCTCTACTTTTCCTATGACCAATAGGTTAAATAAAGAAGTTATGCCATAAATGGTGATAATGAATACCCTCCCAAACTTAGAATTTAGTTCCATGGAGGAAGGGATAAGGGATTGATGTTCCTTAACTCCCTTCCTCATCCAAATACGAGCTCAAAGGAGTAGATAGGTTTGAGAAACTTCTAGAGGCATCCAATGGATAAGGAATCTTTCAAACCCTCATGGAAATTCACTCAAATTCGCCCAGCACAGGCCAAAGAGGGACCAAGTGCGCTGCATAGCACCCTATCAGTGTATGGTTTGCATTGCAGCGCACCCTAATGAAGGCCTACCTGCGTTGATCTTCTTAGAGGCAGTTTCTGGATGATTTTGGTTATGGAACTTCTTGGGAAGCTAGGCATTCTGATGGTTGACTTCTTTAGGGCATGTAACAACTGAATTAGGGGTTGATGAGCCCTAATAGTATTGATCTGTAAGTTGGGGTTGATGTGCCCAAATGGATTTGTAACAGGTAGCATGAAAGAATTGAATTTTTTTTAATGATGATAAGGGAAACATAACCACTCCTTCCATGTTTACTTTCACCCCACTAGAAAGATTAATTGGAACTCCCAATAAAAACTAGGTGTCAACTAATCCCCAAAACTTTGTCTTCATTTCCAAAAGACTCATCTAAGGGTGATACAATGATCCTAGCGTACAAAGTGACACAATACACTTCCCCTTCATTGTTGTTGCAGGAAACAATGGTCAACCCATCATCCAAGTGGAGTACAAAGGCGAGACAAAATAGTTTGCAGTTGTGGAGATATCTTCTATGATTTTAATGAGAATGAAAAATATAGTTGAAGGTTTCCTCGGTTGTGATGTGAAAAATGTGGAGCTCACTATGCCTACCTATTTTAACATTTCCCAGAGGAGGGCTACCAAAGATGAGACAAATATTGTTAGTCTTAGTGTAATGAAAATCATTAACGAACCCACCACTACAACTATAGCCTATGGATTTCAACAGATGTTTATTCTTCTAATAAAAATAAGACAATCTTGGTTTTTAACTTAGGTGGAGGCACCTTCGACATATCCATTCGTAAATTTTCGTAGTGGTAAATTTGAGGTGAAGGCAAATAGATAGTTCATTCATTATGTTGGACACTTCGAAAGAAAAATCAAGAAGCAGTTGAGCATGAGTGCCACAACTCTTTGAAGATTTCATTCAGAATGTGAAAAGGAAAAGATAATTCTATCTTTCGCAGTGGGAACTGATAGATATTGATTGTCTCTACAAAGTATTAGATTTTAACATGAAGATCACAAGACCTAAGTTTGAAGAGATCAATGCTAATTTGTTTGGAAATTCCATGCAAATAGTGAAGAAATCTCTCGAAGGCACCAAGATAAACATAGAGAAAATTGACGAAATTGTATTGGAACAGGGGGGTATTCTTTTTGGATCTTGTTTGGGCTACCTTTTGTGTTTTTTTCCATAAGGTGGTCGTGTTGTGACATGTACTACAACTAATGGAAGTTTCCTTACTCTAACAATTGATCCAAAATAATTGTCTGGCAGTTATTTGCTGAGATCTAGTTTTGTGCTTGATTTGGCATAGGTGAATACTCTAGTTTTCTTTCTCTAGTTGCTTGAGTTAATATGTTTTCCAAAGGGATTCCCAATTATTTCACAGACTTCTTATTTGCAAATATAGAGTGGAAGATTTTGGAAGCCTCGCCCATGCTGGTGTGGTGGTGACAAACATTTGTTGGAATGGATTCTGGATACCATGGCTTCAAGAAGAATCTTGCTCTTTCCCAAAACCAAGATCTGTCACTTAAGACTCTAACTCTCTCCTTTGAAATTTTGTGATAAAACAGAAAGAAAACATCTGGCACAAAGATTAATGTAATAATTCTAGCCCATTTTTTGGCTATTTTTTAAATACAATTTCTCCATTTGGCCAGATTCTGTTTAATTTGTAGATGTATATGCATTCTATGTAATGATGGAGCTTATTTTTAGCTTTGTTCTAAGGTGATTATAAGGATTGTTATTTTCCAATTTATCTATACTATATAGTGAGGCTAATATGTTATACAGGGTGTTTCTTTGCTTTGATGTCCAGTACATGTGTTCCTACTTTCACTGCTTATAAGGGAAGAAGGGGGTAGTTTCCCATGGAGGCTTGATCCTTTCCTGCTCAAAGGTTGGCTATATTCACGTTGTTGTTTTCTAGGCAATGCTTGAGGTTTGTTGGACATAAGTTGAAGGGTGGAGTGTTGTTGTTGGAGAAGGTGCCATGGTTTTTGGATTACAAATAGTGGAGTAACTGCCAATATAGGTGGTATTCTATAGATAGAGAGGAATGGATGAGGGGTCATGGATGAGTTTGATAGGAGCTACTCTGTGATCCATGGATGTGTGCTTCTTTTGTAAGCTCTGGTGGTGTCTCTATGAATCTATATAGGTTTAGCAAGAACCCTATGAACAATAAAGTGGATTAACTTGCTTCCTTCCCATCTTGTCATATACATAGAACAAAAGAATCATTAGGAAAAACCAACATATATCAATGACTTAGTAACTAGTGCAATACAATCTATAATATATTTGTCATATTGTCGATAATAAAAGTTCAAACCTAAAAAACATTTAAAGTATCTCTCTCTCTCTCTCTCACACACACACACACACAAACCCATAATAAGTATTTTCAAGTAGTATACTTGAAAATATGACATTGTTGCTTTTGAAGGACCAAATCAAATATGATTTTCCTAGAGGGAGAGAAAAGCCATGACGACAAAAAAAATCAATAAGACTAAGCAAAAACTACTAAAATACTCATTGAAAATATAAAATAGATCATAGTAAGGTGGTGATGTAAAAGCACTCCATTAAACTAGCTATGAAAAAGAATCAAAGAAACAAAAATGATGGCAAAAGGAGAAGGTTCCATTGTACAATCCACAACCTCTTTCCATTGAAGAAAATAAATTTTCCAGAATGGGAACCATAGGATTAGATCTACTCATGCATTATGGAAGTATTATTGGTAAGGAATAACACAAACTTAAGGAAGTTGATCAGGAAAGAAATAATGTACATAGTGTGTTTGGTTAGATTGACTAAAAATTGTCTCCAAAACCTAGAAAAACCAATGTCCAAGACCAAATGCCCTTAGGTCACACAACCATATATTTCAGAAGTTGAGGCCAATGCTAGACAATGGGATTGGAAATTGGATTGGAATTGTTACTTTATTGAGTCCATGATGCTCCAAAATTATTGTGGTTACACAAATACAAGAACTACTGAACCAAATTCTAGTTATATGTCTTTGGTCACTTGTGTGTTGTTTGCATGTAACATTTAGTTTGGTCAAACTGGAAAGCCTAGAAGCTTCTCTTGGGATTGTTAAATCCATGGTGAAATTTTATGTTTTGTTATAACAACTTGTAGCTTGCAACTTAACATGTTGAGATTCAATTTTTGCATAGCTATAGATTACATTGAAATAACATGCATGGGACATAATTATGAGTTATGGGAAGCATGGTTACTAGACTCGGTCCTAGTCTGTGTAGACTCATGAGTCTAGAAGCTTCTCTTGGGATTGTTAAATCCATGATGAAATTTTATGCTTTGTCATAACAACTTGCAGCTTGCAACTTAACATGCTGAGATTCAAGTTTTGCATAGCTACAATTTACATTGAAATAACATGCATGGGGACCCAAAAGTACTTAAAAAATACATAATTTTGAGTTATGGGAAGCATGCTTACTGGATTCGGTCCCAGTCTTCCTGGACTCATGAGTCTAATTCAATTGAAGTCCACATTTGGTTGAGACAGACCTGGCTTGGCAAACCCGGTCAATGATTCCATGACTTGGTTAGAACAAGAAAAGTTTGGCATAAACTCAGTTGTGCAGTTGTGCCTGTAGAGTTGACTTGCCAACAATTGGGGAGTTAATTCAATCAATGTTTACAGAAGGGAAGAAACTGCCCATAAGGTCATTTTTGCATCTTCCTTTTGCAATTTTTGAGATCCTCTGTGGTATTTATCCAACACACTCAGACCATGTTTGACATGCAGCCCTGGCACACCAACAATGTTCTTTATTTGCATATTTTGCACCACTTTTACCTTCAGAATTTCCTCAGACTTTCACAGTGTTAGCTAGGGCACATGAACAAGAAATTTTCAGCTAATTTTCTAAGTTGATTTTCAACAAGAAGGGGATTATCTTCAACTGAAACATTTGGGAATCATATTTTCAGAGCTAGGGAAACATTTTTGTAGAATTTCTTAGTATTCTCCCAAATTATTTAAGTAGAAACTATAGTTTTTCTAAGCACTTTTCTAGATTTTTGTTAGCTACTTTTACTTGCAAAATGCCAATTGAAAGGGATTTTTCTCAGAGCTATTGCACACCAATCAAATGGGTCAAGTGAAATTGATATTTTGTAAAAAAGAAACTAACATGCCCATCAACATCTTCAAGCTTCAAATGTCATATCGCCCAAGCCCCTAAAGGTGAAGTGGGAAATTGTACAGAGTTGATTCATGGTGTTCAACATCAATCTAATCTAGCCTAGAAGCCATTAAGGTGGAAGAAAATTAGAGGAAAAAAGTCTCATTGGTGGGTCAAACAATATAGTGAATGGCTTTGTGCCCATAGTGTTTTCTAAAGAGAATTCTTTCATCATTCTTAAACAGAATCAGAATTATGCTTTCATCATAGATGGTTCTATAGTCGTGTTTATGAGAGAGAATTTTTGAAGCCTAAGAATCAAAGTTGGGAAAAACAATGTAGTTTGTGGCACTGTGATAATGCTTTTTGATCTTGATGAGAATCAAAATTATGCTTTCATCATTGAAGGTTATATGTTTGTGTCTGTGAGAGAAAGTTCTTTAAGCCTTAAAATCCAAGTGGGTAAAAACAATATGTGAGTGGCATTCTGCCCATAATATTTTCTAAAGAGCGTGCTTTCATCATTCTTAAAACATAATCATAATTATGCTTTCATCATATATGGTTTTATGTTCGTGTCTGTGAGAATATTTATTATCCAAAAGATAGAGAATGATATAAGATTTTTTTCCTCCATTTCTCATTGTCCATCTTATTTTTTTTATCTTTTGTATCTTTACAAAATATTTTCAAACATTAAAGGCATCTTGTAGGCAAACATGGTATATGGTTGGCATAGGTATCGTGTTGTCATGAATGATTGATTAATAGTTTGGAGGCTTTGAGACTATCTTTTGGATTTTTTGTAAAGTATAGTCAAGTGGATTCCACCTTCATGTTGTCTCTGTCCTGTCATATAACTTAACCTATTTAAATTGAGTTGAAACAGTTGCCTACTGTAGATGTATCTGGAACAATGTTTGAGTAGTGTTTTGTATTATAAACTGCTCAAACTAGATGTAAGGAAATGGGAGGCTTCGATATTATTTTTGTATTTTGTGTCAATATAGCCAAGTGGATGCCACCTTATTTGGTGGATGCATGTCTAAATTGAGTTGAAACAGTTGGCAATGTTTGGTATTACAAACTTCTCAAATAGGATGTAAGAAATTGGGTTTAATGAAGTTATTGTATATCTTACATTGCATATTTCATCTTTTGTGTTGATTCCTGACATTTACTCTTACATCTATTAGGTTTTATTAGATCCTTTGGATCCAATCATCTACCTTTAGGATTAGTGTTAACTTTATAGGTTACCCAACACATGAAAATTGCATACTCTTGTGTAGGAAGTTATGTGATATGAGCTAGACTGGAGATCCTCTTGCATAGGAAGTCAAATTTGTGAGATTTTCCTTGTGTGGAAATTAGATAGAGCAAAGAAACAGGTTTCAGTGTGAAACAACTTCTTTAGAAGGATCTCAGAAAAATTGTATGTGCAATGCAGTGAGCTACTTAGGCTGATTCTATTATTAATGATTTTTGTGTGGTTACCCAAATGACCTATGGTTAGGATTTTGGTCTACACCTCCCTGAATGTATTCATTTCAAGGTCCCTGTTCAACCCATATTATAATAATTAACTACAAAGGTAATCATGAGAATTTTAGTGAGTAATGTACCTTTAGTCTTTCTTTTAAGCCTTGAGTATTGTAATTTTACAAATCGCTGAGAAAATCAAGCCTGAGGTATACCATTCGAAACTGGTTTTACCCATTTTGGTTTATAGGGTCAAAATCTCTTTTGTGATGGTGTGAATGATTCAGTTATTCCTCTGTATGCTTGTGACAATTCTGGATGGTTGTTAAGTGCAATGCTGGGTTTCCCACAACATCCATAGTCTCTGTCTCACAAGATGATTCCTCTTTCACTAGATCACATGCTTAGTAATCGATGTTTATTATTTATTGACAATGAACTTTATTCATTGGTTAATTATAATGCTTTAGCACAATCCCATGTTGATTTATTGATGACAATTGCCTTCTTTTTTGCTATTCTTGTTGATCTCAGTTCGAACAAATTTGTAAGAGATGCATCTGTTGGGTTTGATCCCACCATTGTGGTAACCTTCAATGAGAGGAAAATTGCATCATCAGTGCACATCATAATATCATGGACGTGGCCAAAATTAGAGGGATAATTGAGAATTCCAAACACATTCTTGAGGTATCTCTTACCTCTAGCTCAAGATTGTTTCTTGCTTTTGAAAAGAGAGAAGTTAGTATTATCAAGATTGTTTCCTGCTTTTGAAAAGAGAGAAGTTAGTATTATCAAGATTGTTTCCAGCTTTTGAAAAGAGAGAAGTTAGTATTGTAGGGCTATTAAGATATTGTAATTTGTTAGAAAATTATATATTACAGAGCAATGGAACACATAGAATATATTGTAGAAATATAGACACAGAAAACACATAAAACAAGAGAGACACAGATATACGTGGTTCACCCAATTTGGGCTACGTCCACGGAGAAACAACCAATCCTTCCTTTTATATTATCCAACAAAATGAAGAGATACAACCTACAACAAATCCGTTGTAATTCCCTCTTCGCTCTCACACAATCTCCTCTATATTTATCACTCAGAATACATGCCTACATAGGCGCAATACAATTTCCTCATATATAGCAAGGGGTTGCCTTCTATGGCAAAAAAACCCTAAATTAAACATAACTTCTACCGTTAGATTTTCGCCTAATCAACGGTCGAGATTGACTACAAAATTACAACATTTTTCAAGGCAACTTTACGTCTATTTTTAGCTTCGGGGGTGTTTCCCCCGATCCCCCGCCGGGAGGAGGGGGGGCTTTAAAGAATTGTCGTCCCCCCCCCCCCCCCCCCTCCCCCTTGGCGGCACGCATAAACGGGAAGAGTTGCCGCCACAGTAAGAAATGGGGTCCAATGCGGCGATACCTTTGAATAAAGAAGATAATCATGCTCCACACCCAACACAATTAGCAATGTATGTCCATATTATAAAACTTTTGTGGTTTCTTACATATTTTGGGGATTGGCATTAGATATCCTCTTTGCATTGTTTTACTTATTTTCCTATAAACTTCCATTTCTGTTAGCCTTCCATGGTTTTTTATATCTTTTCAAAACTGGCATTTAGATATCCCCTTTATGTTGTTTATCTTTTTTTTCCATATAAACTTTCATTTTTCTCTCCCTCCTTAAAGAGTTTGCATTCAAAAATAATTTTTCTTCTTCTTATTGATTTTGTTTTGTTTATTAAAGAGTGTTTCCTAAAGTTCAGCTTTCTCTGAGTTCTATAGTTTGACATGTTTTCTTTTGGATCTGTTCAGATTGAACAAGAATTTGGCTCATTTGACAGATACAGATGGGACTTCGTGAATTTCAAGCCCATTGTGAACAAACACAAGTATGTAAGGACCATTGTTGTGAATTCATCCAAAGCAGAAACTATTAGCAACGGTCTGGTGAAGTTAAATTTCTAATTTATTGGCCCAACAATCATGTACTCCTTCATGCAAGTTGCAGGCCTGATTAATGATCATCTTGTAAATTGCTTTAGACATGAAGAATGCCTTAGACTATCCCAGCAAGGGAGTTGCAACTAGAGTGAATTCCAGTAAGCAATGTTACAAATTCAGCTAACTGTAATGTTTTTAACTAAGTTATTGTGATGCTTATGACAGAGGTTGCTCTTAGTGAATATCCAACTCCATATTTGAACGAATGTGAGTGGAAACCCAGTGACAGAAGAAGTAGTTGGTGTGCATTCTTTGATTGACTTCTCTGTATATATTAAGTGTTGTACTCTATACAAAAGTAAACAAATATATCCATATAGATTGCAGTAGAAGCTCTGAAGAAATACAACAATTTCAACTATGTTTCTTTTTGTTATTTTAAGATTTGTACAACTTGACATTCTCTTTAGATCACCATATGTTGGGAGAGGATCTTTAGTTTATCCCGTGTGTCATAATGGTGGTGATGTAGTAGTGCTCTTTACCACTAAGGAAATGGCCTTGTACTTAGTTGATGACATAATTAGTTAATCTTATTTCTATGAATGGTTTTTATCGTAATGAATACGACCTTATTGTCTTTTCATGTGTCTTCTATTCCATATAAGATAGCAGATTTCTAATATGTTTTATTAGATACTAACTTTTTGTCAATGTACCAACTATACAAAACTGCCAATGCAAAAAATAAAAATAAAAATAAAAAAAAATAAAAAATAAAAATAAAAATATCGTTATATGTTTTATTAAACACTAAAATATCGATATGTTTTATTAACCTTGAATTTGTGAGGTATCTGTCAAAGTCCCTAGTGCCACCTTCAGTTGTACCTGTAATACCACTTGAACTCTCCTTCCCCATAAACACCAAATGATTCAATCATCACTGCTATAATTATAGAAAGAGGCTTTATTATCATATATTGAACAATGCCAAATTTAACAACTTGGAAGAACCACTGCCCAAGCCTCCATGGCTTAAAGAAATAATTCAAAGGGAAGGGTTGCTTTACAAATCCATTTTCACAAAAAGGTTCCAATAGGGGTGTTGTGGAATTTGAATGCCCCTGCCTCTTCATGAACTCAATATTTCTTTCCTCCCCACCCAAGCAAGCTATGAGATATCTTCCAAAACAATACATGGCAAAGGACTCATAGCAGTCCTGTTGGATTTCGACATCAACATCAATTGCAGGTTTCGCTAATGAGGAAAATGATTCAACTCAGGATTCTTGTAAGCTAACAGATGCTCAAAGAGAAGAAACATTGAAATATAAAGCACAATAAGTACATAAGTGCCAGTAACAATGATTTCCCATGTGTGGAATGTATTCCCTTCTCTACTGAAAAAAGAATTCAACAATCTTCAACGAATTTGTATATTTTGCAATACTTCCCTTGATTCTATAAAATTTCCATTCCCCCCCCTCCCATTGAATCAATTGTTCACAAGTCAATCTATTTAGATGCACAACTCAATTTCATCATTGACCATAAATATTTGAGTTGCCTTAACCCAAATTGTACACTGAATATTAAAAGGGGTCACCACAGATTTTTTTATTTTTGATTAGAGAAGTTAGCTTATACTTAAAAATCCTTGCACTAATACTTGAAAATTTATATTCAATCCATCGAAACAAACTAGTTGGATTTTATTTTTGGTAAACCATCAATCTGTAATAACCCTAAAAAAATTAGAAAATATGGCAACTTCTACAGTAACCTTCTTGTGTACATAGGTTTAATTTGGTTTTTGACTGCCACCATAGCAGGAAGGAAAACAATATAAATCACCTAAAGAAAGAGGCCACGAATCCACATCTATTTTACCAAGGTAAATGGTATTACACATATAAGAGAGGGAACAACTATCAATTGTTTTGTATATCTATATATATATATATATATATATATATATATATATACAAGAGAAAATAGATCATTTGAGAAATGATCTCCCTCAAACTTCTATTAAATTAGAAGATTTCCAGGATTGCGATTCTCCTTTGTCCACCAGTACCACAGAGCAAGTATTGGAAAAATTTCACCAGGTTGAGAAAAGTTTGGAAGAAGATAGGACACAAATGAAAGATCTTGCACACAAAATCAAAATTCAAGTGCAAGAATTAGATGACTTAAACTCTAAGTTTGTTTCTCTTTCTATTGCAGAGTCTCAGACAGCTTTGACCACACAAAATCAAGCCAACAATGAAAATATCCAAGATATCAGTGGGATCGGTGACAGGATGGTGATCCCTGTAAATATAAAAGTCCCTGTATATAAGGAATATACTTTGGATGCCCAGATTGATATAGGTGCTATGAGTAGCTGTTGTAAATACAAAGCAATCCCTGCTTACTATTGGAAGCCTACTCAAATCCAGTTCAGAGCAGTCAATAAACAACTTATCCAGATTTCATATATTGCTCCAGATTTTCCTTTACTGCTTGGAGCAACATAAGTTTTTGTGACTCTGTTTAATTATGATACAAGGGCAGATATATTGTTAGGACAAGATTTTATGAAAAAATTCATGCCCATTACGATTGACAAAAATATAATCATTTTTAATGTACAAGGAAGTAAGATTCCAGTTCCAGCCAAGAATAGATATACATTAAAGATTAAGCCAGATGAAGCTCTTAATCAAGAGACTACTCTAGCTGATCTAAGTAAAATCCAGAAAATTGTTAAACATGCTGATACACATGGTGCTACTGTTCTTGCAGATATTAGTCAGAAAATCAAAGAAAATTGTACTTCTGACCACCCTGATGCATTTTGGTCCAGGGAAAAATATTTTGTCTCTCTGCCATTCAAAAAGGAAGGCACAATTATGGCACAGAAAGCATCTACAAATCATATGAGCCCTTCAAAACAAGAATTGTGTAATAAAGAAATCCAAGATCTATTGCTCAGAAAGCTTATTGAACCTTGTAAAAGTTCATGGGCTTGTCCTGCATTTTATGTCAACAAACACTCTGAGAAAAAACGAGGGAAAAAGAGACTGGTTATAAATTACAAGGCTTTAAATGAAGCATTAATGCTGATCAGGTATCCTCTCCCCAATAAAGAGTTACTCTTATCCAGAATTGCTAAAGCAAATGTTTTTAGCAAATTTGATTTGAAAAGTGGATTTTGGCAAATTGGGATTATCCCAGAGGATAGATACAAAACAAACATTGTCAATGGACTACCATGCCCTTTGGTTTAAAGAATGCTCCCTCAGAGTTTCAGAAAAGAATGGAAGATATATTTAAAGAATTTCCTTTTATTATTGTATATATTGATGATCTTCTTGTGTATAGCAGAGATATTGCAGAACATAAAAGTCATTTAGAGAGTTTTTATCAAACAGTCCATCAACATGGACTTGCCCTCTCTAATTCTTCTAACAAGTTCATTATTGCCAAAACTCGCATTGAGTATTTGGGATTGTTTATATCTCAAGGGAAAGTCGAATTACAACCCCATGTTCTACATTCTTTAGCTAACTTTCCTGATATTCTCCCAGACATCAGAACTGTACAAAGGTTTTTGGGATGCTTGAATTATATAAGACAGTTCTATCCTGAACAAGCAAAAGATACAAAAGTTCTACAACAACGTTTAAAAAAGGGAAGCATTTGGTCTGATCAAATGACTCAAGCAGTTAAAAATATCAAGCAAAAGATTGAGCAACTACCACCTCTCACTCTTCCTCAAGAAGATCTTCCTTTTATACTAGAAACAGATGCATCATATTGTTGTTGGGGGGAAATCCTTTTACAGAAACATGGGAAAAGAGAAGAGGTTTGTGCTTACACTTCAGGTACATTTTCTGATCCATAATTAAATTACTCGTCTTCACATAAAGAAATTCTTGCTGTAAAGAAAGGAATTAAAAGGTTCAGATTGTTCCTCAAGAGCACCCATTTTACAGTCAAAACTGACCTCAGGCATATGAAAGGAATGCTCCAAAACAAAAGACTTTTAGAACAAGGTAACTCCAGGATTATGAGATGGGCTCTTTGGCTAGATGGATATGACTTTGATATAATTTATAAAGTAGGCAAAGAAAACTATCTTGCTGATCTTATGACAAGAGAAGGATCAGATAGATAAGAGAAAATAGCAATCAAGAAGTTTGAAATAGGAGAAAGCTCATCCTCCTCTAAAAAATCTTGTGTGGAATTATGTCCCCAATGTCATTATTCATTTTGCACAGATTGTCTTCTGGTTAAAATTAAAAGGTTGCCCACTGAAATTCAAAAGATTATCATTCAGAAGTGGTTTTTCTCTATTGATGCCAAAATGGGTTACAGCCTTCCTCTTGCCAATATAAATAATGTTCATATTTATTTTGGGTCAGTTATGCATCCATACAGAAGAATTGTATATATTTTTGACCCAGCATTGAATTGGTCAGATTATTACTGTATTCTTCAGACAACCCGAATTTATGAGAGAGTTTCCATAATTATGTATTGTGAGGATGTTGTGTCCCCATTCTGTATTTGGAGCAACTGGATGAATCTACTAATGGCTTCATTTGTTCCAAGAAAAGAAGACCAGGGAAGGCTAACTCAGTTTACAGCTCTGTCAATTCTCCATCAAGACATGAAAGATGGGGTTGAAAGATATGACATATTTGAGTTTGATTTGTTGTACAAAGGTATAGATCTAGTAGAGCTTGAAGATGGTTCTTTTAGAATGCAACTAAATTACTTTGGAGAAGTGGGCATCCCTCTAGGTTCTTTAGATCCATACATGGGCTTCTCTGCTTTTTCTGCCAGCTTTGGTAGCGAACCTCCATGGTTACAAAATCTACCAGGATTGGATTTAGACAGGTTTGTCGAAGAATATGATTCTAGTCCTGACATCAGTGATTATGATACAGACCGAAGTCCTAAAGGAGAATGGTAATTATTGGAGGTCCTCTGTATATAACTTTTAGTACAAAGCTTTATTACAAAGCTTTAATAAATAAGTTTAGGCTTTCGTGGGTTCCCCTTGTCAGGAATCTCCACTTTGTATCACATCACTTTACTTTCCGTAAAAGTTCTCTATTATTGTACAGGCTTTTGTGGGTTCCCCTTGTCAGGAATCTCCACTTTGTATCCCATCACTTTACTTTCCGTAAAAGTTCTCCATTATTGTACAGGCTTTCGTGGGTTCCCCTTGTCAGGAATCTCCACTTTGTATCACATCACTTTACTTTCCGTAAAAGTTCTCCATTATTGTACAGGCTTTCGTGGGTTCCCCTTGTCAGGAATCTCCACTTTATTTCATATCATATTACTATTGAAATCTTTAGGAAAGATTCATAGTTGGGAGGATGATTGGGAGACCTCTTGGTTTCCTATATATGGAAGCAAGAGCCTTTGTCCAAGACATCTTTTGTTTTACGGAGATTTGCATGTAATAGAGGCTTTGAGTTTATTTCCAACTATCTGTGTTCAGCCTCTCTATGTTTTATCTGTGTTGATCATCTATCTGTGTCCATCTATATATGTGTTCATATATATATATATATATATATAGATATATATATATATATATATATATATATATATTACTTGGAATGAAAGCATGGAAAACCCCATAGTACTTCCACGAATCCACATCTATATGACCAAGGGCAATGGTATTAGTTTTGACTTGGCAATTTGCATCCATATATGAGTCTTAACTATTTATTTCTCTAACATCAAAGAATAGTTAAACTAAAAACTCAATAGGAAGTACCTTTCCTACATCAATCCAAGCATAATATGATTTTAGATTTGGTTGAGGGTCTAGTTCCTGTAGGTCTTGATTTTTTTCCTATAGTTCAGGATTCTGTTCCTATAGCTTCACGACCTCTTCCTGTAGCTTCACAGTTTATTCTTGTAGCTTAGTGGGTTGTTCTGGGAGCATTGTTTCCTTAATGCTTGGCCCTTCTTGCTTAACTTGTGTCTATTTTCCCTTAGATAATTTGGAGGTTATTTAAACTTCTTATTTCTCTTCCTTCTCAGATTGTTCCTCTCAGTGGCAAAATGATTCTTCAATAGTGATTGGAGTTGGAGAAGATGCCTGAGGTTTCCATTGCCTTATTATATTGCTCTTTCTCATTTTGAAGTACAAGGAAGGTTTCCCTTCACTTCATTCCATTGGGTTTAATTGGGGTACTTAAATATGCTAGAGCAGCAACAATTTCCTCTTCTAAATTTCCCTCTGAAGTGCTCTATTTCTTCTCCATATTTCTTTTCTTTGGTGGGTTGGATGATGTCCCAAGAGATTCTTAGGGATTTTTAGTTTATGGTTCTTCCAAATTAAGATTACCCAACTCTTCCTTAGCCACTTTTTCCTATTTTTATGCTTCATCTTGTGTCTTTATTATTCCTTATGCTTTATTTCTATCTCCTCCTATGATTTCCTATTTGATTATTCCTTTTCAATATTATCTCCTTCTATTTATGCTTCAAGCTCCTCCTTTGATTCTGATCCTTCTAGTTCCAACTAAGGTTGGACTTGGGTTTATATAAATGCTTCTCTATCCATGCCTATAAAATAAATCCAATAAACATGGTTTTGTAGGTTCTCTAAAGCATCCAAGACCATCAACTCTATCAACCCATGGTGAGCTAGGTAATGGTGTTTTCATACTTTCACCCTCATCCAGGAGGAATCTTAATAGCCTAAAAAGCATCCTCAAATATCAAGGAAAACGAGATCAAATTAAAGATCTTGTCACAAGGAATCTAATGGAGCAAACAATACCTTGATCTGAGTTCTTATGCAAAATTTATGCTTAGTTAAAGTTACAAGTCAAGCTTGGCAAAAAGACAATTTTAGTTGGCATCAAATAAATTTGGGTCATCATCAAATTAGCAGACCGATCAAATGGGCAACCAAATTCCACAGATCTCGGATAATTTTTGCGGCGATATTAGTTACGATTAAATTTGGTGAAACTGCTAAATCTGGCGGCATCAGCTAAACTTGGTGACAAACTATTGCCTAATCAAATGGTGCCACTTAGCACCTAGCTAGCGGCCAAATGGACCCCCAAACGGCCCAAGTGGCAGATGAATTAAGGTTTAACAGTCAGCGGAGGTTATAATTGAGTTTTAAAAATATAATATATATAAATTGGTAGCAGCAAAATTCAAACGAGATTTTGCGATTTACTATATATATATATATATATATATATATATATATATACCAACGGTTCAGCGAGGGTATACATGAAATACTTTATATAAAACAATAATGACTAAGGGGTCAGTGGGGTTTGAACCCGTGACTCGTCGGGCCCAATAAATTAACAATAGTGCGCCAACCGACACGCCCCGAGCAAGGGCTTTGTTATCTTTGCCTCCCACATTTATTTAAACATTTTTCACCCATTCAAACAGAGTCGAGAGTAGGTGGAGGCCGTGAAACCGTGATTGGCCAAACAACCAAGAGGGCTAGAATCCTAAGGGCGTGATTTTTGAGAAGGGTATATCCCCAAGGAATATTCCCTAGAATATTCCATATAGAATCTATTATGGAATCTTGAAGATTCTTTGGGGGTCCTGAGTTGACAGTGACGAATATAGTTGAGTTTATACTCATTTTACTCAAAATTTTGCCACAAATTCACTGGTGCAGTCTGTTTCTGGATCTAAGCAGCCCATTTTTAGGTCACTCCTAGGATTGGAGGTATAATGATGTATTTTTCCATGTACTCATTTTCATTCTTTCTGAGATGAATGAAGAGACATCCCCACTATTGAAGCAAGGCCCTAAGTATTGGGTGTGGAGCCTGATTATCTTCTTCATTCAAAGGTATCATTTTAGCCATGTTGGACCCAATTCCTAATAGGGCGGCAACGCCACCCATAGGATCGTCGCCATGGGGGTCCACGGGGGGGGCGACAACAATTTTATGAGCTTCCCCCCTCGAAGCAAAATTTTGATAAAAATTGTCGTGTAAAATATCGCAATTTCATAGTAAATCGGGTTGTTCATTAGGTGAAAGATCTAACGGTAGAAGTTATGTTAATTTAGGTTTTTTTTTTCCCTAGAAGGCAACCCTCACTTTATATGAGGGAATTGTATTGTGGTTGTGGATAATTATTCTCTACGAGAAAGAGAGAGGAGACTGTGTGAGAGCGAAGAGGAAATTACAACAGATTTGTTGTAGGTTATATCCCTTCATTTTGCTAGATAATATAAAAGGAAGGCCTAATTGTTTCTCCATGGATGTAGCCCAAATTGGGTGAACTGCGTATATTTGTGTCTCTCTTGTTTTATGTGTATATGTGTTTAATTTTCTGCAATATTTTAGGTGTTCCATTGGACGAACTTTGTTATCAAATATTGATTGCATTGTCTTTATGGTCTCTTTTATGTTGCTCCTTCTTTAAGTGTTTGCATATATGGGTTTTACAAGATCTTTCATGCAATTCAGAATACATCACTGAAGAAAAGATCCTCGATCATGTTGGCATCAGTGTGGTCTTCTTGCTGATGTGTATTGCGAGTGTGGATGATAAATAGAGCCAAACTAAAAGAAGGTGAAGGAAAAATCAAGTATTTTTACCCAAATATTGGACGTGCAACACGAAGAAGGAAAATGGAAGATGCGTATGCTCATACTGAGAATGAGCAAGCTTTACATAAGGATTTATACAACATGGCAAATAAGGTGGATAAATTGTTTGAAGATTATGAGAATAAACTATTA
This sequence comes from Pinus tabuliformis, assembly GCA_031772625.1. NCBI lineage: Eukaryota > Viridiplantae > Streptophyta > Pinopsida > Pinales > Pinaceae > Pinus > Pinus tabuliformis. The sequence goes on along the minus strand of CM062820.1, from coordinate 1,143,943,213 downwards.
AAGAAGGAAAAGAAGAAGAAAGAAAAAGCAGAGGACAATGCTTCGATAACTTGGGGAAATAGAGGAGACCCTCCTGAACCTCCATCTCCATCTTCTATTGAATGTTATTCTTCTTCTTCTCATTCTCATCATTCTAAAAATCATCAAAACGATGTTTCTAGAAAACCATTATTGAAGTTAGATGTGAAATTTGATTTGCTTATGTTTAATGGATAATCTAATACAAAAATGCTAAACAATTATATTAGACAGATCAAAGTCTATTGTTGTATAAAACAGATCGAAGAGGATGAGGCAAAGATCTAGTTAGCTTCTCTTTGGCTAGAAGGCACAACTCTTGTATGGTGGGAGAGAAAGCTTCAGAAAGGTAGTAAGCATAATGGTAAACTCCTTTCTTCATGGTGTGAGTTTGTTTATGCATTCAAAGGGAAATTGTATCCATTGGGTTACCGACAAAAATCCATGATGAATGGAAAAGCCTAAGACAAGGAAAAGGTTAGAATGTTCAAAGTTTGAAAGAGGATTTTACGAAGCAAGCATTGACATTGAATATTCCTTTAGACTCACTTGATACTTTGATGAAATGTGGATGAAATATATTGGTGTTTTACATAGTTATCTCTAGAATTCTTTGTTGTTGTTTGAACCCACTACTCTTGATGGGGAAAGTGTGAAATCTATTCAACTTGAAAGCAGGGGAAAGCATGAACAAGGCAACTATGCAAAGAAGACAATGACAACAAAGAAAAAGGAATAAAATCCCTCTTGTGCTCATTGCAAGAAACAAGGGCATGATGAGGAGCATTACTGGAAACTATACCCAGAATTGAAGCCTAAGAAATATGGCGACAAAGGGAAGCAAAAAATTGTTGCTACAACGCAACATGACCTGGGTTATGATTCATGCGAGGAGATAAATATTACACTTGTTGGGATTGCAGGTGTTGGACCAATGATGGGTAGAATATAAAAGAATACATGGCTCCAAGAACTTGAGGAGATCAACCAGAGCATTCAAGCAAAGAATGTTGAACTGAGAAGACTGCTACAAGAAGCAGAAGAGGAGAAGCGAGGATTGCAACTTCGGCTACAAGCCACAAAAGAGGCCTTGGAAAATTTAATGTGTAGTGCGAAGCCACCATCACCTTCTTTAGAATTGGCAACTGAGGTAAACAATGTTACTGATCCTTTAGTTTCATGTTCTCATTATGATGATGATTTTGTTGCTTTTGAAAAAAACACTACAAGCATTGGTTCAAAGCTAATGAAGAATATGGGATATGAAGGAAAGGGCATAGGATTTAATGTCTAGGGCATTGTGAATCCCATCAAAGTGGTGGAACTACCTTGATATGCAGGATTGGGCTATGTAAGAGAGGAAGCTTCAAACCCACAAAGACAAGAGAGTCTTCAAGCGACAAGTCTGAGTCAATGCATAACGTTGAGAGCACATCACAACCTTCTAGTGATAGCGAGCATTTCAAAGTAAGAGATAAGTCAAGTTCACCTCACCAGAGCTGCACCAAAACCAACCACTCAAGGAAGATTATCTTACCTAGGAAGGAGACACAAAAGAAGGTCAAGAAAGTATGGAGGAAGAAAAGCCATTGAAGCCATTGTAACAAGGGTGGACATAAAAAAGACACATGTTGGAAGCTCCATCTAAATCTACGCTGAAAGAAGGATCGGGAGCATATGAAAGCAATTGTGAAGGAACCAACCGATGAAGCAATTCAACAAAGAAGCCAACTACAGGAAGAGAGGCCATTAGCCTGGTTAGGTAAGAGATGGGTAGTCTTTCTAAGTAGTTAAGTATGACCACCATTGTAAATCACATGTTTTTTTTTTTAAGACTCCATAGATGGGAAAAATTTGTAAAAGTGATGAAGTGTATAACATCACTTATGATTGCAACATAGTGATATTTTGGCCTTTAGTTGGATCGCAAAGGGTATGGGTTTTGTTGTAAAACATAATCATGAGTGTTCTATAAACTATTAGTAAGGTCGGTCTTACTTGGAACCTACATATTTGCAATCATTCTACTTCTGAAATACAAAGGTGAAGGAAAGTGTGGCTTGTCAGAGACATTTGTTACGCAGATCAAGAAATAGGGGAGTACATCAGCTTGCAATACCTTTTTATGCTTTTAGACCAAAAGATTCTCAATGGAGAGGAATGGTACAAGAGGATCACTAATGGCCCAAAAAATAAAGGACTTGAATCTCAATGAAATCGAGACCAAATTGAAGATCTTGTCATAAGCAATCCAACAACACAAATGACGCCTCGATCCAAGTTCATATGCCAAAGGTATGCTCAGTCAAAGTTACAATTCAAACTTGGAAAAAAGACAAGTTTAATTGGCACCAAATAAATTTGGGGTATCACCAAATTGGTGGACCGACGAAATGGGCAGCTAAATTCAGCGAAGCTTAGATAAATTTGGCGACGATAGTAGTTATGGTTAATGTTGTCAGACCCACCAAATCTAGTGACATCCACTAAAATTGGTCACAAAGTGTGGCCCAATAACATGGGTCCATGTGGCCCAATCAAATGGTGCCACGTGGCACCCAACTAGAAGCGATATCGACCCCCAACCAACCCAAGTGGCAAACAAATTAAGGTTTAGCAGTTGGTGGAGGTTATAATCGAGTTTTTAAAATATAATATATATAAACTAGCAACGGTAAAGTTCAAATGAGATTCAACGGTTTAATATATATTACCAACGGTTCAGCGGGGGCATATATAACGCGGTTTATATAAAAAAATAACAGTTGATGGGTGGGTGGGATTTGAACCTATCACTCGTCGGGCCCAACAACCTAACAATAGTGCACCAACCAACACACCCTAGGCAAGAGCTTTGTTATCTCCACCTCCCACATTTATTTAAACATTATTTTGCCATTCGAACATACTGGAGGATGCATCTGAGAGTGGGCATATGTTATGGAACTGTGATGGGCCAAGGAACCAGGAGGGATGGAACCCTACAGTAGAACCTTACAAACACAATTTTTGAGAAGGGTATATTCCTATGGAATATTCCATATATAATTTGTTGTGGAATCTTGAAGATTCTCTTGGGGGTCCAGAGTTGACAGTGGCAAAATATAGTTGAGTTTATACTCATTTTACTCAGAATTTCGCCACGATTTCACTAGTGCAGTCTATTTTTGGATTTGAGCAGCCCATTTTTAGGTCACTTCCAAGATTTGAAGTATAATGATGTATTTTTCCATGTACTTATTTTCATTTGCTCCTTTAAAGGTTTGCATATATGGTTTTTACATGCTCTTTCATGCAATTTTGAATACATCAATGCAGAAAAGATCTTGTATCACACCCTTAGGCTCATTTCCTTGATAAACTGAAAGAGGAAGGGAAGGATGCTAAGCCTCTCTTGGATAGGATAATCTACTTGGAATTTGAGGTTATAGAGAAATCTAAACTAATATGCGTACACAATTTTGGTTCTCCCTTTACATGAGATATATTTGAGAACATGCTAGGCCACTTCATCCCAAGGGTAGGGCAAGCTTTCCCTCCTTACTCCATTTTTATCTTCTATGGGTTGCTCATCCTGGAGGAATAATTTTTTCTTCGTTTTAGTGCCCTCGAGTCTCTCTTCTTAGTTCCATTTTACTCCCCTGGTAAGTGTGGTTACCCAACTAATAATTTCTTCATTTAGGTAAATGATGAGGCCTATAACTACAGTGACAACATCATGCCCCTCTTGCTTCTAGAGGTTTAAGACAAATTCTTGTGCACTTTCATCATCAAAGCCTCTCAACCTCTCGAAAAGCCCTGACCACTGATAATATGTAAAAAATTTCATGATATCAGGGTGTTGATGGATCCTAGAGGCTTTTGTGGGTTCCTTTTTGTTGAAACCCCCTCCCATGGCTTCAATAAAATTTTATCATAGTGGAACAAGGAGTTCCCTTTTCTACTACAGAATCCTAGGGTTTCCTATGCAGTGGAAGTTGTTGAAACAAAGGCAAATTGGACAATTTGTTCTATAAGGTTTAGGGGAAAGAAAAGTTCAAAACGCACTTCTTATTTTCTCACTACACCCTATTCTTTCAACCTGCCATATTTATGAAGTAAATACTCAGTTAGTTCATTGCTTTTCTTACTAAAATTTGAAACTGTGAGAATGAAAGAGTAATTTTTTTAGAATTGAAATGGTTCCTTAATTTTCTATATCAAATGATGGGGAGGAAAATTTGTACTTACACCCTTCCTGATGATATTCCTTTACACTTTGGGGTTCAATGGCAGTTTTGGTCAAAGATGAGCTTCTTGTAGCACTTTGTGATCTTTTTATAGAACTTTAAGTTCTTCTTGTAGCACTAGTCTGCAAAACCTTGTAGTGGCTTGGGTATGAAATGTTTTGGTTGTGTCGACCTCCTATAGTACTGGTGGGCCTATTTGGTTCTTAAAATAGAATTTTCATGCAACATTAGATTTAGGGGGGCCAATTTATGTGGTTAGTCGTTGAGGTGATATGCTCAGAAAACTACGGTGAGTTGGCTCCCACCTACCACGTCGAATACAACATTTCATAATGAGTAGGCACATTATCCCACCTCCTCGAGTTGTCTTCCCCTTTTTCTTTGTTTCCTTTCGCACATGTGGGTGACATTGGACATGAATGGAGTTGAATGCCAAAGATGGTCGAGACTAATCTAGCTAAGTTTGGCCTATAAAACATTTTCCTTCTTACACTTGCAACATTTTTTGAAGCTAAAATAAGTTCGTAGGAGAGATTTTGAGGTTTTCATACCTAGGCCTTACCCTTGATGTGTTTTTGCAGGTGATGTCAAGGCAACTGAAGTTACTGTTGAAGCTACCTTTGATGGTTCTGAAGCTGCTTGTGATGATACCTGGAGGCTTCGATATTTCCCTTAATTGCTTTTGGAGGTGTTATGGAGTTTTTATTGCTATTGCTATTGCTTAGGTTCATATGGTCAGAGTATTGTTGTTGTGGGTGACTTGATGTTGTTGATTGTTGGTGATTGAGGATCTTGTAGCAATATATAGGAGATATTATAACTGCACAAGCTTGTTTTCTGAGTTCTCGAAATGTGGTGGTCTTCGTAGCTCCTCATATTGATGCTACAAATTTGGGCCTATAGGGCTTCTGTAGGCTACTACACGATTATGTGTTTTCCTGTAGAAGCCAGAAAAGCTCCTCAGGATCATAATTTCTTCTAGTTGTGACCTTCAAAAAAGTTTATAATTCAAGAGGAGGTTGTTTGTGATGATGGAGAGGTATTCTCTACTGGTGATTGGTGAAAAATAGGTGGAAGGTTGGATTGTTGTGGGTGGTGATTGAAATGATGATGAGAAAATTGAAAGTTTATGGAATATGTAGGTGTTACACAGTAATTTGTCACCATCCCTGTTACTCCTCTTGTCGTACTTTGGAGGACTCATCCCGGGAGTTATAAGAAGTGACAAAGTCTAAAAACACTTGCATTATGTTCCCCTGAGTATGTACTTCATGTTCCCTGAAGACACCTTCTACAGATTATCCCTGAAAAGTGCTCTTTTTCCATTGGCGCAGGTCCACAGTATCTTACCCGCGCCAATCATGGAGATCCTCAAAAGAGGGCGCGACCATTGGCGCTCTGTCTTAGAGCAACAGTCGCGCCAACCAAGTTCGGTCATGCTTTTTGCCTTAACGCACGCCCGACTGTTGTTTCCTTCATTACATGGAGCTTTTTGAGGATAAAAAATCAGTCTTATGTCGAGTTCTATCCTATCTCCATCTTTAATGGCTTTTGGGGATAATGTTAATCCACAATAGGTGTCCCGGTTCATCGTATCCTCCTCCCTTCTTCATCTATATAAGCTTGTCCTTATGCATTTGACAAGCTAGTCATGGAGTGCTAGATGTTGAGTTCTTGAGTTCATGGAGGAATGCTAGTTGTGGTTATCATGAGGGATAATGAAGCATAGAGAGGTTATGCTGCCGGAGAGGAGATACATTGCAAGACACATATAGTTGCTCGCCCAGCCAGGAGAGGTTCAACGTCAGAACCTTGGTTGTAACTTTTCCTGTTTATGATTAATTAATGAGCGACTGCTATTATAGTTCCAATCTCATCGTCTATTATGGTGATGTGTTGATTTATTTCCTTTCTGACTGAAATATAGTTGTGCCTTGGTAGATTTTATGTTGGTATCTGTCTCTTCCTTTGCATGTGCAGGTGTCCTTTTATGATCTGCTGGAGCGAGGGAGCGGGAATATCAACTCTGCTTCAACCATAGCGTTGGATTCCAGGTTGGTCTTCCTAATTTACCTTTGGTGCATAACTAGGAACTTGCGTGGCAGCGTGGTTTGATTGTGGCTAGTTCTGTTTTAGGCTAGTGGGATCGCCTCTGTCCGCAGAGGGGATTTACCTATCCAACAATTTGGTGACTCCACTGGGGAGGAGCTATTTGGAATTTGTCTTGCATGTTAATTTTCTTCGGCTTGCTTGAGTGAATGAGCTTCCTGGGTCAGTTCTGAGTTTATTCTTTACTGTTTGACCCATCTGAGCACTGTCAACCCGACCTGAGGTCGTATTATTTATTTTTCTAGCCGGCAAGCTTAATTGGCGCGGTTATTATTCTGACAGTCGCGCCAGTTGGCGCATGTTGCTCAAAAGCAACTCGCGCCAATCCTGTGGTAGCGCAAGTTGCAGGCTGACAGTCGCGCCAGCCCTGTAAATTTTGCCTGTGTGTGAGTGGAAAGCTTTTTCAGCCTCTTTTTATATCTCTTACAGCCTCTGGAAGTGTGTTGAACCTCTGTTTGACTGGTTTTAGCCTTTATCCTTCAGTTGTTTGCTTATGTCTATTGATTTTCATCTCAGCCCTAGAACATCTAGTGACTTTGCATGTCTAGCCTTCTGTGGGAAGTTTCGATCTCTTGATTATCCAGTCAACTTGTTGGTTGTGTTCTGCACCTATCCAGTGATTTGTTAAAGCTTGATCTTCTATACTCTGAGTGATTCACTTCTAGCCTCTTTGGATTTTACTTGACTTCATTTGAACTTAGATTACATAGTTCATTGAAAGTCTTTGTGTTTTTCCTTGCTTGCATAGTTCATTTTGGCGTTTCAGAATTGGTTCTATCTCCATTGAGTGAACTTTGTTTATTTATGCTTGTGAATATCTCTTAAGATTTGATTAAATGCATCATGCCATCTTAAAAGAAAGAAAAAACAAAAGATCTTTTGCATCATATTAGCTGCATTAGGATCTTTGTTGTTTGCTTATTATGCATTTTGTTTGTTTGAAACTCTCAACTCTCCTGTAGGTAGAATTCATCGAATGCAACGATATAATTTTGGCATATAGATTGCATTTAGGAAGTTTGGAGAGACCACATACGGTAGGACCAAAAAACTGAAACATAATTGAAGATAAACTATAAAATAAACTCAATGAACCTAACAACGCATTGGAACATAACGCAAACATTCTAGAGGTCTAGGTTAGAGACGTGTTCCGGCGTCGTTAAACCTAGTAGCTTACCGTCGAGTGGTTGGGTGATTCCTCCACGGTGAAACGATAAGTGCCAATACGGACTGTGCTCCCACATACCGTCGCGTATATATTGGGAGACCCCTATAGGAATAAAGCCTTTATCCATAGGAAGCCGTGTCGGCCGCCCTACGATTCGCAATGCAGTGAACACAGCATTCACGAAGATTGACCACCCGTACCCTAAAAAGTATTCTGTGGTTTTGCGAAAAGTTTGGCACACCCTCTACCTAGAATTCCAAAGTAGTCACTTTTGATCCTTTTCGGACTCCTTAAACGGAAAGGTGCCTGTGAGCGTCTTGTCACTTCGTGCTCATTAAATATTCGAAGGAGACTAGAGTCATCTTTTCGTCCTTTTCTCGACTCTTAAAAAGTGAAAAGGTCAAGTTCAAAGTTCAGTGTCTTAAAATTTATTTGACCACGATCACATATAACCCGGTTAAATTTCGCTTGCGGTAGGAAGTCGGATTCTTTCTAACTCAATGGCATCCTTCCCTGAGCCCACCGGCCAAGGTGGTCCCCCGGCTGGTCGGATTCCTTCTGTCGGAAATGTTGGTGTCCAGTATATAGCAACTTTGTCTTTGCCTGGGTTCACCATCGGTTTACCCGTATGGGTGTTCTCAAACTCAGTGGTCTCGAGTGTGATAACTCCTGTTCCACCACCACCTCCTCCACCCGAGCAACATCGTTTTGATTCCAAGGTGGATCCCTGTCCTTCTTCGCCTACTGCTGCGTCCTCATCTTCTACTTCGCCTGGTGAAACTCTGGATTTAAGTAACCAGGTGGCTAAGAAGAAGAAGAAGAAGACCAAAAAGAAGAAGTCTCCCAAAACAAAGGTCCCATCTACCCTGAATAAAACTGAAGTAAAGTCTCCTCCTGCTCCGCAGCGGAAGGCTAAATTTCCTTGTAGATTATGCAAGGAAGACCATCTTCTTCGCGATTGTCCTGGCATCCCCAGGGTCTTAGAAGTATGGGCTCACGATCGGGACCGCCCTGCATCATCCTCTGGAGATCATGGTGATGCTACCCTATCAGCTGGAAATGTTAAGGGAAAAGGGAAGATTCGAATCCCCTGTAGACTTTGTGAAGGCAATCATCCCCTTCACCTTTGTCCATTCATGGATAGAGCCTCTATTGTATTGGAAAGTCTTACAGCTCCCTCAACTCAACTTCCTGCTGGTTATCGACGTCTCTCTGCAATTGCAGAACGTTCCCCTGCTGACCAAGAAATCAAGCCTGATTCCTCTTTGGTCCAGCTTTCTCTTCCCGAACCTGGTTGTGCTCAGCCTGTTCCAGACCAGTCCCTGGTCGGAAAGAGTGTTGCTTTACAGCCTGTTCCAGACCAGTCCCTGGTCGGAAAGAGTGTTGATTTACGTTCATCGTCTATGCACCACTTTGTTCCGGGAGTGTCTATCATCAAGGATGAACCACCTGAATCCAAACCAGACGAAAGTCCAAAGGTCCAGATGACAGTTGACCCGGTCTTTCAAAAGGTCCAGATGACAGTTGACCCGGTTTTGCCTTCAGAAATTCCATCCTCAGATGATATTATCACTGCAAGAAATGTCTCCACCCCCAGTCCTTCTTCCCGATGAGCGCAAGTACTTTGGAAGGATGTAACTGGAACCCAGGGGGCATGCATCCTGGTCTGCTTCGGGCAGAGAAAACTTTGGGTATAGAGTAGGTTTCCGCGGGAGAATATGACTAGTTCGTACCTCGTCCGTGATTGGAAGAGGGGTTGTTCTAGAATAAGATTCTTTTGTCAAAGTTATGTGTTTGACGGAACAGGGTCACTCACCTTTGTTTATCTCGGTAGACATCGCCAAAGAAGTGTGCTGTTTGCAACAGAACAATCTTTGGGTAACCTGTAAGAGGTAGTGCCTTTCCTGATAAAACAAATGTTTTGTCAGCTCGAATAAAAGGCAACCCTTCCTGATAAAACAAATGTTTTGTCAGCTCGAATAGAGGGAGACCTCGAAACTCTATTTTATGCCTAGGGGCATGCAAACCTTTTTGATTGCAAGCAAGGGGCGGCTATTTATTTTTAAAATTTTTAGGTCCTCCCTTTAAACCTGTAGGTCTAACCCTTTAAACTCGTAGGATTAGTCGTTTCCGAACTTGCATAAAGAAAGGATTCGGGGCATAGCTTTGTAAGGCGCAAGCTCCCAAAAAAATGGAATCTTACGTGAGACATTCTTATCATATGACTGGAGATTCGAGTAGTTTTAGCACACAGTTCATGCTCGTTAAAAAATAAACGTAAGATTCGAGCAGTTTTAGCACGTAGTTCATGCTCGTTAAAAAATAAACATAAGACAGAGCATAGTTCCTGATCTTGTGTCAAGCTCATTAAAAAATGAAATAAGGGTTATGAGGATAGTTCTTTTACTGTGTCAACCTCATTAAAAAATGAAACAACTCCCTTTCCAAATCGAGTCTTTTGATTAAGATCTCGTAAAATACAAGTCGCGTCTTTCACAGATCTCGAGAGTGAACCTTCATTCCATCCACCTCGTTGAATGCAATGAAGCTTAGGGGGCATGTACCTCGATTTGCGTTATTATGATGGGGGCATGCGAACTGATAACAAGCATAGTTTTTTGTTTCAAGCTTGTGTAAACATGAAACCGAATCCAAGCAGAGTTCTCCATGGTTCAAGCTTGTGTAAAAATGAACCCATACCTGATTTACATCTCGTGATTGCCTTTTATCTGCTAAATTCTGCTAGATGAGCCTTGGTTGTTTTCATTCCATTGCTACCATCTCTTTAGCCGATCATATGCTTTCACTTGGTTGTTTTCCTTTCCTGAGGAACCGCAGCGATGAGTGGTTTTATTAGCCAGCCTCTTGACCATTACATGTTTTGAGCAGTTCCACCATTACCGGAACCAGTTGCTACCCTTTATACCACTCGTTCCTTCAGGACGAGTCGCCTTTACGCTCTTTTCTGACTCGTAAAAAATGAAAAGATTGCCGAGTATTTTTCCTTTTTGACTCGTTAAAGAGAATAAAAATGAAGGTCCGCTTTCAGCTCTTTTCTGACCATTTAAAAACGAAAAGATTGCCGAGTTTTCCCTCTTGACTCGTTAAACGTTAATAAGGGGCGGTCGTTTTAAGTTCTTTTTGTCGACCGTTAAAACTTAAAAAGATTACCGGGTTTTTGTCGTTTCGGACTCGTTAATGGTTACGAAACGACGTGGTCTTGATCACTTTTTTACTTTTTCAGGTCAAAATCACTAATTATGAAAAGTACTCCTCGATCGTAATGATCGGGCGGTTCTTTCGGGTATTATTTTATACTTTTTCGGGCCCGAGAGACACAACTTTACGAAAAAGGACATCCCTGGAGTTTCCTTTTCTGCTGTCTTTTCAAACTCTCTAAACATGAAAAGACGCCGAGTTCTTCCTTTGTCAGACTCGTTAAAACTTAATGACATCGGATTTTGTCACAACACAAGCATATGCTATCCCCATCAAGCTTGTTAAAAATAACTGGGGTACTCGCCAGAAATGGCGGGGGGGGGGGGGGGAATTTTTGAACCATAATTTTACCGTGACGGCAGTATGTCGCTCTTGAACATGGCACTTTTGTGCTTTCGTGTCCAGGGTAGGGATATCTCCTCTCATATCTTTCACTTGCTTCCATGGACTTGGGTACCTTATTTGACCTCTCATCCACTCATTGCCTCGTCATTATGACCTTTGATACATTGATGTCAAATATTGCCGATTCCATTAATGTGCCGCCGATATGTTCAAGAGAAGTTGACCTCTGCAAAGAAACAACCTCCCTCTGATAGTTCGCACAATCTTGATTCACAACATTATCTCTCTGTCTCGTGTCGATGATGTGGGAAACATTATGGCCCACCTTCGATCAAGGTCACTTCCTGTCGACTTCAGCTCATTATCCAGGAAGTTGATCTAGAGACTCCTTTCCGGTGCCTTGGAGCCTGCATGCCTCAATGGCAGGTTCTTCGTGTTCGACGTGAGGTTTTCATCATTGGCCTCCGATCGAACGATTCTACGGGTGTTCGACTTCAGATCATTAATTCACACGCCGTAGATTGTACCTATAGTACCTTGAAGGCCATTGTCATTATTGGTGGTACTTCTCGCGTCTGTTAACAGTTTCCACTATTGACTGGTAATCAGACGATGTTCGTGCATGTTCGACTTCAGCTCATATATTCACATGCTTGAACTTGTACTCTTGTTCGGGTCGAGATGGAGCGCAAGACCCTGGATTGTGTCTGTTGTAATCCAGGCGTGATTCTTGATACTTGACTCATTCACAGGATGGCTGCGACCATGCCTGAGTCTATTCATTGATCCTAACCAGATGGCTGCGTCCATACTATGGATCTAGATTATTTATGTACTCTCTTATGGATGGCTGCGACCATACCACGTACATCATGTAATTGAACTATCAGTCATGTCTCTTAACACAGATCCTCGGCGGCAGCTCTCTATATGTGTTCTTGTGTGTTCTTGTAAAGCATTTCACCCCTCTCCACCTCTCGGACCTCATGCTTTAGGGGGCATCTGTTACACAGTAATTTGTCACCATCCCTGTTACTCCTCTTGTCGTACTTTGGAGGACTCATCCCGGGAGTTATAAGAAGTGACAAAGTCTAAAAACACTTGCATTATGTTCCCCTGAGTATGTACTTCATGTTCCCTGAAGACACCTTCTACAGATTATCCCTGAAAAGTGCTCTTTTTCCATTGGCGCAGGTCCATAGTATCTTACCCGCGCCAATCATGGAGATCCTCAAAAGAGGGCGCGACCATTGGCGCTCTGTCTTAGAGCAACAGTCGTGCCAACCAAGTTCGGTCATGCTTTTTGCCTTAACGCACGCTCGATTGTTGTTTCCTTCATTACATGGAGCTTTTTGAGGATAAAAAATCAGTCTTATGTCGAGTTCTATCCTATCTCCATCTTTAATGGCTTTTGGGGATAATGTTAATCCACAATAGGTGTCCCGGTTCATCGTATCCTCATCCCTTCTTCATCTATATAAGCTTGTCCTTATGCATTTGACAAGCTAGTCATGGAGTGCTAGATGTTGAGTTCATGGAGGAATGCTAGTTGTGGTTATCATGAGGGATAATGAAGCATAGAGAGGTTATGCTGCCGGAGAGGAGATACATTGCAAGACACATATAGTTGCTCGCCCAGCCAGGAGAGGTTCAACGTCAGAACCTTGGTTGTAACTTTTCCTGTTTATGATTAATTAATGAGCGACTGCTATTATAGTTCCAATCTCATCGTCTATTATGGTGATGTGTTGATTTATTTCCTTTCTGACTGAAATATAGTTGTGCCTTGGTAGATTTTATGTTGGTATCTGTCTCTTCCTTTGCATGTGCAGGTGTCCGTTTATGATCTGCTGGAGCGAGGGAGCGGGAATATCAACTCTGCTTCAACCATAGCGTTGGATTCCAGGTTGGTCTTCTTAATTTACCTTTGGTGCATAACTAGGAACTTGCGTGGCAGCGTGGTTTGATTGTGGCTAGTTCTGTTTTAGGCTAGTGGGATCGCCTCTGTCCGCAGAGGGGATTTACCTATCCAACAGTAGGTGTTATGGGCTTGTAGATACCTTCTCCCTTACCCACAAATGGAAAAACTTCAGTTCTACAACCTTTTTTTGTGCTCGGTAATTTGCTGTAGCAATAGAGGAACTTTCCTGTACTAGTTCAGGACAATGATTAAAATGAATATAAGGGGCTTGGAAATGATGGAGGAGGCCTAGAAAAAATGTGGGAATGAGTGAAATGGATGCTAAGAAGCTCATTAAATGTTTTGAAGGTGAGTTATTGGAATATAGGTTGATTTTCTTGACTAATTGCTAGAATTTTGTTGCACCTGCATCAATGTTAGAAACGATTAAATAGAGGTGAATTTTTGTGTCTTTTTTTCTTCTTCTTCTTGTTTTTTCGTTTCTTTTTCCACTTTTTATTTATTCTGAGGCCCACAGGCTACCTCATTGAGGTTTTCAGCCTAAGTAGGTCTACCCCAGGTGCCTCAAGGGAGGTTTTCACCTGGGGATATTTTTTCTTTTCTTTTCTTTTCTTTTCTTCAACCTCATTGGATACCTCAGGGAAGTTTTCATCATATGAGTCTGCCTCAGGTGCCTCAAAGGAGGTTTTCACCTGGTGTTTTTTTCTCTTTTTTGATCAAGGGTTGGCTGAATGGATTGATATCTTTGATTCTCTCAATCAAATTTAGTTCTTTGTTTGTTGAATTGGTAAACTTATCCCTTGAGAGGGGCTTTCTATAAAACTTCAATCTGTAGCCATTCACTAGAAGCAGGATGTATTCTTCATCAATTATCTTAGTAGGAACTAATCCATTATTATGGCATTTCTCCACCAGGTAAGGACCCAATCATCTGGTCATGAGTTTTCCTTTTGAAATCTTTGAACCTAGAATCATACAAGAGGGTCCAATAACCCTCCTATAAGGTCTTAGTCTTGATGTGCTTATCATGTCAAACTTTCCTTTGTAATTGAACCACTTCAGTTTGCATAAGAGCATGTAGCCTAAGTTCATAAAGAGCATTGTTGTAGCAATGTCCCTTCTTGAGCTTTTGTGATGTCCAATTCAAGTTGTGTTGCCATTCTCAGTGTATTGTACTCAAATTCAATGGAAAATAGGGCTTTCTTACCATATACCAACTCAAAAGAGGTGAATCCAGTTGTGTTCTTCCAAGTAGTGTTGTAGGCTCAAGTGGCCTCAATAGTCTTGTCAACCCAATCTTTCTTGTTGTTTCTTACAAGCTTAGTCAAAATGCTTTTCAGTTCTCTATTGGTCACCTCCACTTTCCCATTTGCATTAGGGTGATATGGGGTGGATCTTCTATGTCTGATATGATGCTACCTCATTATCCCCTCTATCAGATTATAAGTGAATTGAGCACCTTGATTTATCACTAGTTACCTTGGGAAACCAAATTTGTAAAAAATGTTCTCCCTTAAGAAATCTACCACTTTCTATTTTGTTGTTGCCTTGAATTCCTTTACTTTAGACCACTCGGTCAGATAATTTGTGCACATAATGATATACATGTTTTGTCCAGATGGGGGGTCAATAGGTCCAATAAACTTCGTACCCCACTTCTCAAATGGCTCGAAATTCACTTGAGGTTGTAGGGGCATCTCATCCCTCTAAGTAGGTTTCCCCATCCTCTGGAACTCATCACATTGTGCAATGTACCTCTTGGCATCTTGATGACTGGTAGGATAGTAGTAGCCTGCCTGAAGAATGTTGTAGGCTATCCTCTTAGTAGAAAAATGGGCTCCACAGGGTCCATCATGAAATACTGAGAGGAACTCATATACTTCATATTCTTTTACACATCTCCTTATGATTTGATCAGGGCCCAACCTGAAGAGGTTGCCCCCAATCTAGGTATAATGATCAATTTTCTTAACAATTTTGTTATTTTATTTTGAATACAAGTTTGTGGGGGGGGTGCTGGAAAGAAACCAAGAGGTTTGTTATATCAACAAACCAAGGAGACAATAATGAAATGGTGATGAGGTGCTTATCTGGAAGCTGGTCATCCACCATCTCTTCATTCTCTACAAACAGGGTTAGTCTAGACAAGAAATCTGCAACAACATTTTCTTTCATTGCCTTATCACCAACGATTAGATCAAATTGTTATAACAATAATAACCATCTAATGATTTGAGCATTGACTTAATGGTTGTATGATCAATGTGCAAAAAAAAATCGATACCCAGTAATGTAATGTCTAAATTTATTCAAATAATGTAAAACAGATAAAAGTTATTTTTCGGTGACTGTGTAATTGTGTTCAGCCTGTTGAGAAGTGCATCAAGAAAGTATCAATTCGACTTTGCCTAAGTCAAATTGAGAAAATTCAAATTTCCACATCAACAAACAACTTGGATGCAGTTAACTTTTGTGACATGGCTCTTGTCACTCAGTTAGCTCAGTAAATTCGAGTTAGAGGGCTTGGAGTTCAATTAAGCATGTGTGATTGCTAAATTTAGTAATCCAGTTCAGTTATATCCAATTGAGTTAAGTTAAACTAGTTCTAACAGTTGGAGGAACTAGTGGAAGGTCAGTTATGCAGTGTGACAACAATCTAACTCAGTGATCATCCTGTTAACTAATCAATCAGCCTAAAATAACTAGTGCATGCAGAGAATTCGAGTTCACAGCTATGGTGGAGATTCCAAGGCAGTGTAACAAGCAGTTGTAAACTAGTTTGAGTGTACAGTTGTTGCATGCATGCAAATTATCAAACCTTTGGAATTGCGCAATCAATTGGAAAAATAATTCCTAAAAAATAGGGGCAAATTCTCTAGGAATTGCGCAGGGAAATATGGGCTCAAGCAGAGGCAGAAATTGACTAAGTCTGGGTCAGAGATTCTCATTGAGTAGAGAGATAGGTTATTCACTTGCATGTTGAGCTCAGACTAAGCTAGCAATTTTAATACACCTCTATTCATATTATTAATGCAAAGAGGCTTGAGGGGTTGTTTTCCAAGTTGGGTTCCCCTAGAAAAATATTGTTCATGTGTGTTATTTCTTATTGCTTTTGTGAGATTGTTGTTCAAAATTATCAATTGCATTTTGCAGATCAGTAGAGTAGAATTGTGTCTCTTGATTTAGATTAAATTTCTTGATCATTTGCAATTATATCACTAAATTTCTACATGGTATAAGACTAGGATTCACATTAGAGCGGGAATTTCGAAGTTGTTTCTCAGGAGGTTCAAATTTGCAGCTTCAGTGTAACAAGATCTCTTCAGATCTGGGAAAATCACCTTCAACAGGTTGATATTAGAGTATGACTTAGAAGGTAGCTTGAATTTCATTTCATGGAAGGGTCACATGGAGGCGGTGATTGATGACAATGGACTGCTAGAATATGTCAAGACAGACATTGCAAACCAACATCAGCAGATGCCCAAAACCTAGCCTAATGGAAGAAAGATGCAGCCAAGGAGAGGAGAATAATCTCAGAGGGAGTGCGAGACCACATTGTCTCAAATATACATGGGAAACAAAGTCCTTTCGCAATGTGGTAGAACTGGCAAATTTATTCCAGAATAACAACGACCATAGAAAACTGACCCTCAAAGACAAAATTTGAAATATCAAGATGCAGAAGAATGATACTATTCTGCAGTATCTCAGTAGATTTACCCAAGTTTGTTATGATCTTGGAGAGATTGGTATTAATGTTGAAGAATATGACCCAATGAGCCTAGCTCTTCTAGGCCTTCCCAAAAGTTGGCATAGTTACTAGGACTCAGTGAAAGGGAGAGAGAAATTACCGAATTAGGAATGCTTATGGTCTGATTTGGTACAAGAAGAGATCAAGCATAATACTAGAGATGGAACTTCATCCAAGGGCGAGGATGAATAAAAATTTTCACTAGTTGGAAAGGGAAAGAAGGGAAAAGGGAAGAAATCTCAAACCAAACCAGAATCCAGCCAAGGGGGCAAGAAGCAAGACTTGTCCAAAATAAAATGCTTCAATTGTCATGAATTCGAGCACTATGATACAAAGTGTCCACACAAAAAGTTTGGCAAGAAGAACTTAGGAGTATCAGTAGGTGAGGCATTGGCTTCATAGTTTGAGCTAAACTTCACCCTTATCGCATGCATGGCCAGCAATGTGATGGGGAGTGTGTGGTACTTGGACTTTGGTACATCGTTCCACATGACAGGGTGTAGAGAGTTTTTTAGTCGCCTGGAGGAGAAAGATATCCATATGCATATTGAGCTTGGGGATGACAGAAGGTATAGTGCTACTGGGATTAGTAAAGTAACCTTTGAAAGGGACTTGGGATCTCCTCTTCGCCTCAAATATGTCATGTTTGTTCCAGGCCTAAAGAAGAATCTCATCTTTGTAGCAGTTTTGGAAGACTATGGTTATGATATGATCTTCAGAAAAGGGAAAGCATTCATGAGACACATAGGCACTAGATAGGTGAAGCAGATCAGGGTTCAGGTGAAGAACCTATACAAGTTGGATGTGGAATATTGTGTTGTATTAAGTAATAAGGCATAAAAAGTGAAAAGCTAAAATGTCATTGAACTTTAGCACAAGATATTGGGCCATTTGCATCATGGCACCTTGAAAATTATGCAACAAATAACCATTGGCCTCCCTAAAGGAGCACTTGAGCAGCAGGATGTCTGCAAAGGTTGTATCTTGGGGAAGTATGTGAAATCCACATTCCACGATCAAGATAACAAAGCACATGTAATCTTAGAAAGAGTCCACTTTAATGTTTGTGGAACTTTCTCGACAACGTCCACTGCCAGACACAAATATTTTGTTATTTTTATTGATGATTTCTTAAGGAAGTGCTGGATATTCTTTATGTGGAAGAAGGATGGGACATTCTCAAAGTTTGTAGAATTCAAGGCACTAGTTGAGAAAGAGACTGATAAGAAGGTGAAGGCTCTTAGGAGCGACAATGGAGGTGAGTATGTTTCGAATGAATTCAAGGATTTCTATGTGAAAGAAGGCATTTGAAGAGATATGAGAGCACCCCACAATTACAACAGAATGGGGTAGCTGAGAGAAAGAATGAAAGCATTGTTGGAGCTGCGAAAGTTATGCTACATGACCAAGGCCTACTGCTGCATATGTGGGTAGAGGCATGTAACACAACAATCTACTTGTAGAACGAGAGTCTGTTATGAAACCAGCTCACAAAAAGATAGAAAAGAGAGATCCACGCCTTAGAATTCAGCCTCTTCGAGGGGGCAACCTCCTTTACATTACATAAATGAACAATTCTTGGATGATACAAATGAAAAAACCTCCTTTCTATATATAGGAGTCTAAGGAGTCACAATATAATCCAGCCGACCTAACAATAATAATATAAAGCCACAAAAATAACAATAGAGGGATTCTATGGGGCACAGAAATAACAATATGGGGGTAATAGGGGCACAACAATATAAATAAGGGGTATAACTACAATAGTAATGGGGTAATCACTAGTATTATAGGGACCCAACATGCCCCTCTCCTTCAAAAAAGTGTTGTCCTCAACGCTTGAGTAGTTCTGGATACTTCTGCATAAAATTCTCATCCTCCCATGTGGAATCTTCAGCGGATAAGTTCTTCCACTTGATAAGATACTCTGAAATTGATCGATTTCGTAGCTGTCGAGTTCTTGTTTCTGTGACTGCTTCCGGTTCCAATATAATTTTTCCTTCCTCGTCAAGTTCTGGCAATATTGTTTGAATTGGGAGCTTGTCACCTATAACCTTCTTTAAACATGAAACATGGAAAACTGGGTGCAATCGAGAAGCTGCAGGAAGCTCCAATTTGTATGCCATAGTACCAATCTTTTGCAACACCTTGTACGGACCATAATACTTTGGTGATAATTTATTATCCTTCTTAGCTTGCTTTAGGGACATTTGCTTATATGGTTGTAGCCGTAGGAATACCCAATCACCTACATCAAAACTTCTTTCACTGCGATGTTGATCTGCCTGTTGTTTCATTCTATTTTGTGCCAACACGAGGTTATCCTTTAAGAGTTGGAGGACTTGTTGTTGATGTTCGATGTGATGTTCCACTGCCTGAACCTTAGAATTTTCTCTTAAATATGATGTGATGGATGGTGGTTGATACCCATAAAGTGCCATAAATGGGGTCATTTTTGTTGCTGTATGGAAGGAAGTGTTATACCACCATTCAGCCAGAGGCAACCATTTGACCCATTGTGTCTGTTTATCAGATACAAAGCAACGAAGATATCCTTCCAAACATTTGTTTACTATCTCAGTTTGCCCATCAGATTGAGGATGATAAGATGAGCTATGAGCTAACTGAGTACCAAGACAAGAAAATAATTCTGTCCAAAAATTTCCAGTGAAAATGGGATCTCTGTCACTTACAATAATCTTTGGGTTTCCATGTAGCTTTTGAACTGTTTCCATAAATGCAGTAGAAACTGTACTGGCTTTAAATGGATGTGATAATGCACAAAAGTGTGCATACTTGGTAAGTCTGTCAACTACCACCATGATGACACTCTTTCCCTCAGACTTGGGTAAACCTGTGATAAAATCCATTGAAACCTCCTCCCAACGTTGGCTTGGAATGGATAAAGGTTGTAATAGACCCGGTGTCTTAATTGTTTCAACTTTATTTTGTTGGCAAACCAAACATTCCGCCACAAACTTTTGAATATCTGATTTAAGGCCATCCCAAAAAAATTCCTTCTTAACCCTGTGGTAAGTTTTTAAAAATCCTGAGTGCCCTCCTAAGGGAGAAGTGTGCAATTCCATAAGAATCTTTTGTTTTAGCTGGGAATTCTTACAGAGGTATAAGCGATCTTTGTACCATAACGAATCATTTTTCCAGCTAAATGTATCAGAAGTACTGGAATCTTGTTGTAGCTTTCGAATAAGTGCCCACACTTCTTCGTCATTCTTCCATTCCTCCCTTGCTTCGTTTATCCAATCTGGTTGGATAATAGAAATGGCACACAACAATGCTTCCACATCCTCATCCTTTCTTGAGAGTGCATCTGCCACCACATTTTGCTTCCCTTTTTTGTAGATGATTTCAAAGTCATAACCCAACATCTTTGTGACCCACTTTTGTTGCTCTTCAGAGGATAATCTTTGTTCTAAAAAGTATTTAAGGCTATCATGATCCGTTTTTACCTTGAAGTGTCTTCCCATTAGGTAGGGTCGCCATTTCTTAAGTGCATGGAGTATTGCCAACATTTCCTTCTCATAAATAGCTTTGCTTAAAAACTTTCCCTTGATTGGACGACTTTCAAAAGCAATGGGTCTTTCATCTTGCATTAGAACAGCACCAATTCCATTTCCTGAAGCATCACATTCCACAATAAAGGTTTTTGTGAAGTCCGGTGTAGCTAAGACCGGTGCTTGGCACATTGCCTCTTTAAGATGTTCAAAGGCCTTTGTTGCTTCCGGAGTCCATGAAAATGAATCTTTCTTCAATAATGTTGTTAGAGGTGCTGCTATTCTCCCATAATTCTTAACAAACTTGCGATAATACCCTGTCAACCCAAGAAATCCTCGCAGATGCTTTATGGATGTGGGGATTTTCCATTCCTTAATGGCTTTAATTTTGCTAGGGTCTACCTTAACTCCTTCATGAGATACAATATGACCCAAATATTCCACCTCCTGGACTCCAAAGAAACATTTGGATCTTTTTGCATATAATTGTTTCTCCTCCAATAGTTGTAGCACCCTGTCAACATGTTCAACATGATCCTTCCAAGACTTGCTGTAGATTAGTATATCATCAAAAAATACTAACACAAATTTTCTAAGGAATGGTTTGAAAATTGAATTCATCAAACCTTGAAATGTTGAAGGTGCATTGGTAAGGCCAAAAGGCATGACCAAAAATTCATAATGACCCTCATGAGTTCTAAATGCCGTTTTCGGAATGTCTTCAATCTTCATTCTGATTTGATGATATCCCGAACGAAGATCCAACTTGGTGAAGTAAATTGATCCATGCAATTCATCCAGTAATTCATCAATGACAGGAATGGGGAACTTATCTTTAATAGTGAGCTTGTTGAGCTCCCTATAATCTGGACACATGCGCCATGATCCATCCTTCTTGTGCACCAATACTACTGGAGCTGAGAAAGAACTTTGACTCGGTTGAATTATACCAGCCTCTAGCATTTCTGCAACCATACGTTCAATTTCACTTTTTTGGACATAGGGATATCTGTACGGCCTGATGTTTGGAGGAACACTTCCTGGAATCAGATGAATAGCATGATCATGATCACGCATAGGTGGGAGACCTTTGGGAGTCTCAAATACCTTGGAATGATTGTCCAGGACTTTTTGGAGATCTGGAGAAATAGATGATTCCAATGTGGAAACATCTAGCGAACATAATTGTGCAATTACACCTCTTTGCTCCTTTTTTAGAAGCTTTGTCATACCATTAGAGCTGATTATCTTTCCTGGTTTCCCTGCAATACCCCTTAATTCAACTTCCTTTCCTTCCAAGAAAATTTGATGAAAAGTTCTTGAAAATTAAAAGCTATTGTACCCAAGGATTGTAGCCATTGGACTCCTAGTACAACATCAGCACCTCCCATTGGAATGGAAAGCATTGGGCTAGTCAATACATATTCTCCCATGGATAGCTTGATATTATGGCACTTTCCAGAGCAATTTATTGTTCCTCCATTTGCAATCATCACTTGACACTCTGGTGCTGGATATAGGAAGCAATTCAATTCTTTTGCTACCCTACAATGAATAAAATTGTGGGTGCTTCCTGAATCAATCAACACTATTACCTTTTTCTTCTTGATTTGTCCTTCTATCTTGATGGTTTGAGGAGTGGTAATTCCCGCCAATGCATTACAAGATATGGTCGGATTTATTTGTTCTTCATCTAGGCTTTGTTCCTGGAATATATCCTCTTCTTTTGACCTTTCTTGCTCCTTTTCTTCTTCCTCTTCACAATCTATGTAGAATAATTTCTTCTCAGCACACTTATGACCTTTTGTGTATTTGCTATCACAATTGTAACAAAGCCCTTTTGCTCTTTTTTCTTCCAATTGTTGTGGTGTCAACCTTGTAGGTTGTGGAAGACTATGGGCAACAACACTTCCGTCTTTATAGTTGTGAGTGGTATGCTTCCTAGTTGCCATAATTTTGCTTTCCATTTTTCTTGCTAACCTGAATGCCTTCTCTAATGAATCAGGTTCCCAAAGGCGCACATCATGTTGGATATTATCCTTTAAAGACCCTATGAACACATCAATCCTATGCTCCTCTGGAATATCTTTTACCCTTATGTTCAATTTTTGGAACTCCTCAATGTGCTCCATTATTGAACCCTTTTGTTTGAGACTTATCAATTGGCTAAAAAAAGTGTTGCTTTTTGTATCCTCATAATGTGCTATCAATTCTTCCGTAAAAATTGCCCAAGTGATAAATTGTTTACGAGAACAAAGCCATTGATACCATACAAACTGATTTGGTTCCAAATATAAAGTTGCCATACGTACCTTTTGTGTGTTTTGCACATTATTGAGATCGAAGAATTGCTCCATCTGTAATATCCATGTGGCGGGATCCTTGCCATCAAACTTCCTCATATCGATTTTTGGAAGATGGTGAGTCTTCGATCCAACATTAGAGTCTATGGAATCATGATTAACATTTCTTTTGTTCTCATCATGAGTTTCCTTTACTACCTTTTCACCATTAGTGACCCTTTCTTGTAGCAACTTCTTCAATTCTTCCATGTCTGTCTTCAAATCTATCTTCAAATTTACCATCGAATCCTCCACCTTAGTTTCCATGCCCTTTATCTTAGATTCCACACCATTTATCTTAGATTCCATGCCATTTATCTTAGATTCCACGCCACTTATCTTAGCTTCTGTTAGCTTTTGTGAGCGTGACATTTGTTGCACTTGTTCTTGTAATTTTGATATATCATGTAGCATTTCTTCCTCTTCTTCATGAGTCATGCTAGAGCTTTCAGGTTCCTTACTAGGTGTTTGCATTTTCTTTCCTCGGGGCATCAGTTACCGATAATAATGCTTTACTATGCCCTTTGAATTCCGTTAAACCAAGCTTACACAAAAATTTAAAAAAAAACTACACACCTTTTTTCACTTTATAGAAGCCTGATATTGAATCTGATGTATCTCTGTAATTTCGGATCATCCAGTTCTGAAATTGCTACCTGTAGTAGCCTTCTGTGTCCTCTTTCCAATGCCACAAGTCTGAGCCAAATTGGATTCTCCAAGGAAGAGTTATGTGAAATCTCCCACAGTGACTTGCTTTTAGACTGGTTCAGTAGAGCGAACTTGTACGACGTGCCACGAGTCACTGTTTCAACTTTTGAATCTGAAACACACATACAAGAAACTACAGTCCGTCCTCTTTCTGTACCTTTTTACGAAATTTCAATCCGATCCTCAGAGAGAAAGTTATGACGATTTTCCCCAGGTCACCTGTTTTGAATGTAATTCAGGAGTCTGCAAAAAGACCAACTTCCTCAGATCATATCTCCGAAAATATCACGTGAAAAGCTCTGAAATTCGGACCCAAGGTTCAGCGCCAATTCTTCTCAAATGGGTTTTTTTTGCGACTTCTGAAACGTCACAGAAAAAAAGTTATAGCGAAAATTCCACGATGACCTGTTTGGAGCAGCGAAACCCTAGAATCCAAAGCTCTGATACCAAATGTTATGAAACCAGCTCACAAAAAGATAGAAAAGAGAGATCCACGCCTTAGAATTCAGCCTCTTCGAGGGGGCAACCTCCTTTACATTACATAAATGAACAATTCTTGGATGATACAAATGACAAAACCTCCTTTCTATATATAGGAGTCTAAGGAGTCACAATATAATCCAGCCGACCTAACAATAATAATATAAAGCCACAAAAATAACAATAGAGGGATTCTATGGGGCACAGAAATAACAATATGGGGGTAATAGGGGCACAACAATATAAATAAGGGGTATAACTACAATAGTAATGGGGTAATCACTAGTATTATAGGGACCCAACAGAGTCCTCATTGAATTCTTGGTATGATTACACCAGAGGAGGCTTTCTAGAGGAGAAAGTTGGATGTGTCTCACTTCAGGACTTTTGGAGGCTTTTTTTACTGCCATGTCTCCAAATATTCGAGGAAGAAGCTTGAGCTGACAGCAAAGTTGGGAATTTTTGGGGGTTACACAAAAACTCCACATAATTACCGTGTGTACTCACCTTCCCTCGTAATGACAGTTGTGTGAAGGGATGTAAAGTTTGATGAGGAGAAAGTGATGCGGTGCTCTCTTGAGAGGGAGCTTCATATCCCACTAGAAGAGGAGATTTTAGCTCCAAAGGAGGAGCCTTAGGAAGGTTTGGAGCAGCCACAAATAGAGGATAAAAGAGTGGATACATCCACTCAAGCATAACCATCCAAATAAGAGAGAAAAAGAACAAGGTAAGTTGATAGAGTTGTGAAGGATGCGAGGGAGAATGTGGGAGCTCCTTCAAATTTTTGCAGGCAAAGGAGGTCACATGAGAGGTACACTACCTACATGGCTCTAATGACTGAACTTGTAGATACTGGGACATCCTCTCTTGAGGAAGCAGTAGAGAAACATCTTTGGATTGATTCAATGGTGGAATAATATGAATCCATCATGAAGAATAGTGTTGGAGAGCAGAGAAATCAGTGATGGGTTCAAGATGGATCTTTAAGGTTAAGCATGCAGCAGACGGAAGCATAGAGAAGTATAAGGATATATTTGTGGCCAAAGGATTCTCTCAAGTTGACGGAATTGAATATGAGGAAATATTCGCTCCTATAGAAAGGTATTCATTTATTAGATCAATTCTTACGCTGGCTACACAGATGGGGTGGAAGATCCACCAGATGGATGTAAAAACAACATTTCTCAATGGTGTTATTTAGGAGGAGGTGTACATCGAGAAAGCAAAATGTTTTGAGACATTTGATCAGGAGTCTCATGTGTGCATACTCAAGCAAGCATCTCAAACGGGCACCTCGCGCTTGGTACACCAGGATCGATAGTTATCTCACTGGTTTGGGCTTCACTAATATTGAAACTAATGTCAAACTTTATCATATTTTGGTAGAAGGTAAATTTCTTATCATTGTTTTATATGTTCGTGATTTAATATTAACAGGTGATGAACATATAATCAACTCTTGCAAGGAGTACCTTGCAAGGGAATTTGAAATGAAGGACATGGGTATCATGCACTACTTCCTCGGGCTGGAAGTATGACAAGGCGATAGGGAATTGTTTGTGTCTCAAGGCAAGTATGCCAACAAGATACTATAGAGTTTCCACATGGAGAGTTGTAAACCCATGGCGACACCTCTAGCGACCAACTAGAGGAAGGAAACTGCCACTTCAGGTGAAGAGGTGGATGCTACCATTTACCGACAATTAGTGGGTTTATTGATGTATCTTGTGAGCACACGACCAGATATGTGCTATGTAGTCAACCAACTGAACCAAGTTATGCTTAGGCCAACCAAATTATATTGGAAGGTAGCTAAGCATGTTTTACGGTACCTCAGAGGCACTACCCAATATGGATTATGGTACAGAGCAGAGCGAGTGAAGCTGTGTGGCTTCATAGATGCAAATTGGGCAGGGATTCCATCCGAACAAAAGAGTACATCATGTGGAATTTTTAGTGTTGGGTTTGTAGTGGCTTCCTCGTACAACAGGAAGTAAAGATCTGTGGCGCTTAGCTCGAAAGAAGCATAATACGTGGCTGCAAGTCAAGCAACATGTGAGGCAATCTGGATGAGAAAGATACTTATGGGACCTTTTAGTCAAATGAGGGCTCCAGCTGTGATCTATTGTGATAATGAGAGTTGCATTAAGCTCTCTGAGAATCTGATATTTCACGATTGATCCAAGAATATAGATATCCTATATCATCATTTATGGGACTGTGTGTAGAGGCGGATAATGTTGCTACAATACATTCCGACATAGGAACAAGATGCTGACATCTTGACAAAGGCCTTGTCAAGAGGGAAGTTCAAATTCCATAGGTTCAAGATAGGGGTGGTTGATAATCCATTTCTTGCTGAGAGGGAGTGCTCAGAAGTGCAGCAAGAAAGTCTCAATTTGACTTTGCCTTAGTCAAATTGAGAAAATTCGAATTTCCATATCAGCAGAAAACTTGGATGTAGTTAACTTGTGTGACATGGCTCTTGTCACTTAGTTAGCTCAGTAAATTCGAGTTAGAGGGTTTGGAGTTCAGTTAAGCATGTGTGATTGCTAAATTTTAGTAATCCAACTTAGTTAAACTAGTTCTAATAATTGGAGGAACTAGTGGAAGGTCAGTTGTGCAGTGTGAGAGTAGTTTAACTCAGTGATCATCCAGTTAACTAATCAATCGGCCTAAAATAACTAGTGCATGAAGATAATTCGAGTTCCCAACTGTGGTGGAGATTCCAAGGTAGTGCAATAAGCAATTGTAAACTATTTTGAGTGTACAAGTGTTGCATGCAGGCAAATGTTCAAACCTTGGGAATTGTGCAATCAATTGGAGGAATAATTCCTAAAAAACAGGGGCTAATTCTCTAGGAATTGTGCAAGGAAATAAGGGCTCAAGCAGAGGGAAAATTGACTAAGTCTGGGTCAGAGCTTCTCATTGAGCAGAGAGAGATATTATTCACTTGCAAGTTGAGCTCAAACTTGATGGGTTTTTTTCCGAGTTGGGTTCCCATAGAAAAATATTGTGTATGTGTGTTATTTATTATTGCATGTCTAAGATTGTTGTTCTAAATTGTGAATTGAATTCCACAGATTAGTAGAGTAGAATTGTGTCTCTTGATTTAGATTAAAATTTCTTGAGTAGTTACAATTCTATCACCAAATTTGCACACAACCTTAGATAAGTTTTTATTAATGAAATAGAAATCATAGGGCAATTTGCCTTATAGTCATCCCAATATTTCCCCCATCGCTTCTTTTGATGCATATGTGTGAATGTGGAAGGGCAAGGCCTAATTCAGATCCCTAAGAACCGATGCAGTTGTCAATTTCTCTTTGAGCTCTTCAAATTCCTTTTGGCACGGGTTTGTCCAACATAAATTTGTGTCTTTTGTTAGTAAACCAAACAAAGGTGAAGAAATTTTACTGAAATCTTTAATAAATTTCCTATAGTATCCAACAAGTCCTAAAAATATCCTAAAATATTTTTGTCTTTTGGTGAAAGGAACTTTTATAATAATTGCAATTTTATTAGGATTAACCTGAATTCCATCTTTAGAGAGGAAGTGGCCTAAAACAATTCCTACATTCATAAAAAATTGGCACTTTTTAGGGATTAAGGAGAGATTAATTTCTATGCATATTTTCAAAAACTTTCACAGGTTGGAGAGGGCTTCCTAGAAAGCATCTCCATAAGGTGTGAAGTCATCCATGTAAATATCCACTGAATCATGTACGAGATTAACAAAAATACACAATACTGCCCTTTGGAAGGTGGCAGGGGCATTGCACAAGCCAATGGAAGAATCCTATATGCAAAGGTCCACCATGGACAGGTGAAATTAGTCTTATCCTGGTCTTTGGGACTGATTTGGATCTGATTATACCCACTGAACCCATCCAGAAATGAAAAGAGCTTCTTTCTTGCAAATATATCCAAAACTTGGTCAATAAAAGGTAAAGGAAAGTGATCTTTCTTAGTGGCCTTATTAATTTCTCTGTAATCAATGAAAATTCTCCATTTCCCATTCTTCTTAGGCATAATTACTAAAGGTGACACCCACTCACTATATGAAATTGGATAGATAAAACCTACATCTAATCATTTGTGCAATTCCTCTTTTACAATGTCCTCCAGTGCAAGGTTCATACTTCTTTGAGGTTAATGAATAGGTTTATGGTATTATTTAATATATATATGCTGAGTATATAGGATTGAAGTCCTTTCATGTCTTTGTAATCTTAAGCAAAAGCATCAATATTCTACCTTAAAACAGTGAGCAATTGTTCTTCCTCATCAGCTGAAAGAAAGGGGTTGATTTTCCAAGTTTTGGAGGGTTTATTTCTACAATTTTTACCTTAATTTGATTAGAACCAATAGTGATTAGATTTTCCCATGAACTATCTTTAGGCTATCATAAAGATTCTTCTTTTATACCATCAAGTTGCATGGCACTCAGATACTTATTTTGCAAAAAATTGTCAATCCGATTGTCCTCCTTTAATTACCTACTACCAATAATGGCTTCTGATGTACAAAAGGGGTAAGGTGATGATTGATAGAGTTATTATTTTTCTTCCTCTTCTACCCACATAGGAAAATCATGCTCAATAAGGGGTTGAGTAGGGGGATATAATACAGGTTGTTTTGTTAGTTGCCCATTTGTAATTGTCATATTTCCAGCGTTATAGTTGATATAGCCATCAACAATAGCAAACCAAGGTCTTCCAAGGTTAAGAGGATAGCCTTTGAACTTGGTTTTGGCCTGGAGAACAAGGAAATCAGTGGGGTACTCCCAGGAATCAATGGAAACCATGACATCGCCAATGACACCCTTGGGTGCTACTATGGATATGTATGCAAGTTGCAACATTGTGGTGGTTGGTTTTCTTTAAGGCTCCTTGGAGGTTAAGCTTGAGCATAGTCCCCTTGGTCATGACATTGATTGCAACCCCTAAGTCAATGAGGGTATTGGGAGATACAATGGTTTTAATGTGTAGATCTACTATCAGGATGCCAGGATCCAAATAATTTTGGATGATGACCTTCCCAAGCATTAGATCATCCACTTACCTAATGAAATTGATAGTAGGGGCATTCTTCCTCCTCCTTCCTCGTCTCTTGAGACATTCTTCCTTAATGATTTTGTTTTGTATGAGAACATTCTTGATGACCTATAGGAGGGGAATCTTAACACACATATTTTTAGTTCTCCCAAAAGTTCAACTTCTTCTCGGGTGTGTGTTTTGGGATGGATCAACCTTTCAAGATAGGGAGGTTTGTTGGCTTGAGGAGTGCTTTCTTCCTTCTCTTCTTCAAGGTTTTCGGCTAGAGAATGTGGGTGAGTATTAGGAAGTACCTTCCCAGACCTAAGTTTGATTTCTTGGATTTCTACAACTTAGGTGGGATAAGATGTCTCTCCACTATAGACTTGTTGGGATTGCTTATTGTTTGGGTTCAGATAGGGTTGAGTAGGAATTTAAGGTTGTTTAGGTGGATTATTTTGGGGTAGTTGTGGTTAAGGAGGAGGCATTAAGGTAGGTGGTTAGGTTCCCTGAGGCCTTTATCCTGGTGATGGATTACCCTATTGAGAAGGTTGGTGTTAGTATGGCTGAAAAGGGGAAATGACAAGTTGAGGAGGATAGGTCAAAGGAGTAGGCATAGGCCATGGTGAGTTGTTAGGTGGATACCAATACTAAAAGGGTGCATTGTAACTTGTATTGATATGACCTAGGGCCTTGTGGCGTCCTTTGGTTGATAAGGAAAAGTTTCTCCATGCCTCCTTCTGCTCCTTGATACTATTATCACTCCAAAATTTCCTTTGAAAAGTTATTAAAAGAAGGAAATAATAGAGGTAACCACAAACCACTTTTGGAGATCAGGACCTAGCCTTCCTAATCTCAAAGAGGGCTCTCTCTATATGTTTTAACTTTGTTTTAGTTAATAAATTTTAGGCTAGTTATGGTTGCACTTGGGTTTTGTTTTGAAATTGGGTGGTGGGATCACTTACTTAGATGAACAGAGGTTTGCTTTTACCATTGGGCTATGGAGTCAATATCAGACAAACTGGACTAGATCAAGCTTTAAAAGACAGTGTCTGCAGGGCAAGATAGGTGAGTTTTTGCAGATCTCAAAGGCTGAATGGTGAAGTGGCTTCTAATCGGATCCAGGGAGAAATTAAGGGTTCCCTAGGCTGGATTATGGAAGGAATGAAAGAGGTCAACCAGGATGGGAGAGCAATTAAGGGTTCTCAGATCCGGGTATTAGAGGAAAACATATAAATGACTAACTGTGGCAAAACAGAGTGTACTTAAACAAATTCTGAGTGATATTTCCAGTTAATACATTCAAATTTGGAATTACAATTAAGTTTATGAAAACATAAGAAGGTAACAAAACACATAAAGAAGATACTTCACTGCAAATAGCTCATCTCATGAATCCTGCAGTTCAATGCTTTTATTACTTGCTCCAGTCTGTTGACTTGAAATTGGTACAATCACCCTTAGGTTCAAGATCAAAATCACTCTACAAATGTATAATAATCCACCCTAAATACTTTGAATTGTGAAGTATTTATACAAAAGTAATTTACAAAATATCTCAAACTGTATTGAGAACTAATCTAGGAAAAGGAAAATATCTTCATGCAAGAAGATAGAGACAGCTTTACAACTGCTGCTTGCTGTCCCTGTTATTTAGGTTCTGTTGTCTTTGATGTCTGATCTTTTGCCCTTTAAGCTGCTTGGTTGTTTGGTCTTCATGTTGGATGTCATATTTACTTATGACATTTCACCTGATACTCTTTAATCTGATACTCTTTGACCTTGCTGACTTGTCAATATCCTTTACTGTGTTTTTACTTTTACTGTACATTTTAACTTTTTACTGTGTATTTCAACAGTAAATTATTTAGTTTTTTATATGTATCAACACCTGGTAATGGATATTGATCATATTTCTGTATGTTTGATCTGTTTGTCTTTCAACTATATGTTCTGTCTGGTTCCTCTGTTTAGTGTTTTAACTGTATTTCTTTCTGTAAATGATTTCTTCTCTGTTCTGTGTATAATTGTCTTCTTCTTCTGAATATAGGCTTCTGAATAGATTTCCTTTCGAATCTTGGAGTAAACAAGTTTTGTGACTAGTATCAAACATGTTTATCCAAGCTCTGGTCTTCTGCTAATTACCTGCAAAATACAACAATCATTAAGAAAACACAGGTTGGCAGGGAAGGCAATTGATGGCTTTATTGCACTGGGATGTCTGTGGACGAAGTCCTGGCAATGTTCTGAAGGTAATCAGAGGTCGAATTGTGTTGCAGAGGTTCAGGGTGGCGCCGGAAGGGTTTGACAGGTTTCATTGTGTAAACAGGCAAAAGGAGTGAAAACGAGGGTTTTCATTGTTTTAACGGATAACTTTTTAAAATTGGCGCGGAAGTTCATAAATGTGAACAGTGACGGTTTTGTCTTATGCGGGGAGGCGGTATCGGAGGCCATTGCACCGCTTTTGAGCAATGGGCAGTAATATTTGGAGAGCATGTGAGTTAACGTGGTGCCGCCACGTAACCACAGGGGGCCCGAGCAAAATCACTCATATCGCGTGCTCTTAGGTGGGTAAACTTTGGGAAGTGGATGAACGCGATATGGCTATGGGTCGTAGGATCTGGGAGTATGAGATCCAACTGCTATCACGCAGTGGAGTTGCACGATAGGCAGAGGAGACGGGGATTAGCGGGGCCCAGGGGATAATTACACTTAACATGTAATTATTTAATAATTAAATGGTGCGCATTAAAACGTATAATGAATGGGTTTAAAAGGAGTGGGACCGGGGTTCAACTACGGAGGGGTTTAATTGCGGCGGGGTTTAGTTAAGAAATGTGTGGGTAAACTAAACTTTGGGTAAGAGAGGTTTTATTGGTCTGGCGGAGTTAGTAAAGTAATGCGGGGAGGGGGGGGTTTAAACTTAGGATAAAGGTTTTATGGGTTTTTTTAGGGTTTTTAGGGAATTTAACAAAGGGAAAGTGATTTTTTCAAAGGGGAAAAGGGTATCACACTAGGGAAAAGGGGTTTTGGGTTAGGAAATGAATTTTTGGGGGGGTAATTTTCTAGGGAATGTGCAAAACCAAGGGGTAAGGGTCAAAATGAAGGGAAAAGGTGCTTTCATAAAAATTGAAGGGCTAAAGGGGAAATTAGTAAGTATGTAGTGGGGGGTGAAATGAAATGAAGGGGAAGTTAATTAATTCAGCTTGTGAACCATTTTTTCCACTTTCATAATTGCTTTTGCACATTGAAACATATAGTTAAGCATGATGAAGTGCTTATGCTTCAACTAGCTATGTATTTCTGCAACCTTTCTACTACTTACCCTAACATTTTTTCTTCACTTTATGGGTGCATTTAAGCTAGCAGACCCTTTCTTTCCTTTTTCTTTTATCAAATAAACTATCTAATTCTAACCTTATATCTTCCAATGGCTCAGATTAAGCTTATGAGCACATTTTATTTCTCTACCTAACTATTGATCTGTCAAGATTACTCTGTTTGGCTAGATCTTTATTCTCTAACTATAAACATGAAATTTAAAGCATGAAGTAGTCAAGATTAAACAATTTGACTATCATGGGTTGTGGCATTTATGACAAGCTGCACAGAACCATTATTTTGCAACAGTAAAGTAAAAAGTAGTGGCACTTGGACTTGCACACTTTCATGATCTGTTTTTTGTTTGGGGTTCATATTTTTTTTTCACTTTTATTATTCTTTTTGTCCTTTGATATTTCTTTTAGGACATACCCTCTTTACATTTTTTAATTTTTTAATATGGAAAACATTTGCAGAAAAGCAAAGGTATGAACAATATTACAAAGCTCAACATTAGCCAATTCAAAATTATGAATCTTATTATTATAGGACCCTAACGGATACACCACTTTCAAACCTGGAAGAGATGGACACTTGTCAGCTGAATGGTTTTCTTCACACACAAAGCAGATTTTTATAACATTTAATGGGCACTCATTTCTAGGGTTCCTCTTGGTGCATTTAGGGCGAAATATGGCCAATGCCCTTTCTGCCTCCTCTTGTTTTTTCTTAATCTACATTGTGTCCATATACAAGGAAAAATTATGTAATATTTCACTTTTAAAATCCTGTAACATACCTCTTATTTCATTCTTAATGAATGAAGTAGAAGATGGAGGATCTACCAAATCCTAGTTGGATATACCTCTCTTTCTTGTAGCTCTAGAGTGGTTTTCGTACATTGTTTTAATTTATTCATAATCAAGTTGATAAATATATCCATTGGATAACATATTGAGGGCTCCATTCACTCTTCTCTAACCACTCAACGCAAACCTAGCTTCATTAAATCTGCATGAAGGGTGCAGTTAGCCCTCTCATAGCTCAAATGAAATATCTCTTCAAAGCCTTCTCGTGATTTAGTTGGTCCTTGGGTCATTTTAAATGTTTCCTCCCTAGTATCCCTTGCTTTGCAATAGTCCTTGTACTTGGTGTTGAATGTTTGTTGCATTTGGGCCCATGTAGTAATGTTGCCTCCTTCTAAACTCATGAACTAGCATAAGGCAACATTCTTGAGGGTAGAAGGAAATAATATGAGCTTTTTCTTATCATATGTATAATCATATGTCCTACAATCTACAAAAAATTCAAACATCAAGGTTTTAGGGTCCTTAGAAGCCATTCCAATGAAGTGTGGAAGAGCAGTGGAGCTAATATTTTTCATTTTAGCTTCCCATCTATCTCCCTGATAGGAAAGACTTTAGGATGCCTATTTCCAGCCATATTTTTAATTGGTGATGGAGGTTCTTTGTCTCCTATAGGCTCCTAAAAAACCTTTGGTCACTCACCCAAGAAGGCCTCTAGATCCTCTGTAGGCAGAGTAGGAAACCCACAATCAACAAAAATTGAAGGCCGATTGTTTGTGGAAGTGGGGGATTTGGTAAAAACTTCATGAGTTATCCTTAGCTCTATGAGGCATGAAATAAATGATTTTTTTCTTTTCTTTTTTCTTTTGGGTTTTTGAATAGAAATGTCGGTGTAAATATTTTGTGTTTCTTTGGGAAATGAAAATGAAAATGAACCAACGTATAGCACAAAGCAGTACCTACTTGGACACCTTCCCAACAATGGTGCCAAAAAGTGATGACCCTCAGTATTACAATGAGAATGTTGGAATTCGTGAGGGGATCAAATTTAATTATCAACCCGGGGTTCGTTCAAACGTAAGAGGTATCAATACTATATGTACAACCAACAATATATTCTACTCTGGTTGATATAATGTAGTTAAAGAGAAGTCAAAATGCACATAGACCACTATGCTACAAGAAATGCTTAGAAAATTCAATGAACAATAAATATATTTATTCTAATTTATAGGAAAGGAAACAACTAAAATATATCCTATTCTATTGCAGAAATTTTAATGATAGAAAGTAAACCCTAATTTAATTGCGGGAATGTAAATGAAAAAATGTAATTCTACTTTGTTTTGCAGAAAGTAAATCTATGCTACCACGGGAAAGGAAATGGCTAAAATAAACCTATGCTACTTGCAAGAAAGCAAAGTAAATACTTCAAGAATGCTAGAGTAAAATCATTCCTACTTTATGGTGCATTGACAAATTAATTATGTAGTTGAAAGAAGACATAACAAAACAACAAACTGTAATTGCAGGAAGAAAACTATAACTACTAGGGAAAAGTTGTTAAGGGGTCTCTAAACCTCCAAAATTTATCTTCAATGTCTAATGGATGTTATAAAATTTCGAAGGTTGATGGACAAGCTTTTGGTGCAATTTCGGAGGCATTCTATGGCAATCTGCATGTTGCTACAAGTCGGCCCTCTTTTGCTATAAGAAACATTCAAGAGAAATTTTGTGGAGTCTAGATGTGGATTGAAGGGTGGAAGGTGGTTGAAGGTTGTGGAAGGGAAAATAGGTCCTTACCAAGCTCATATACACTCAATGAGTCATCCTATGTAAAGAGGA
Organism: Pinus tabuliformis; assembly: GCA_031772625.1. Taxonomy (NCBI): domain Eukaryota; kingdom Viridiplantae; phylum Streptophyta; class Pinopsida; order Pinales; family Pinaceae; genus Pinus; species Pinus tabuliformis. Next base: position 1,143,908,394 of record CM062820.1, on the reverse strand, counting down.
AAAAAGGTCAGGGGTTTCTTGTAGCTCGGTTAGGCAAATTTTAGCTTATTGGTAATTTGTAGAGATGTAAAGCAACAGGTGAAAAGGGGATGATGTGAGTGATCCAAATGCATGAAAACAATACTAATTTTACCTATGAAACAATACCATCCATCTACAAGCAAAGTGCATGGATAACTGATAAAATCAAGGTGTACAAACATTTATTTGTAGAAATTTGATAGAAATTGCAACTGCTCAAGAATTTGAACTGAAATCAAGAGACACAAATTCTACTATACTAATCTGTGGAATGAAAATCACAATTTAGAATGACATGCATAGACACGAAACAAGAAAAACCACAAGTACATAGTGATTTCTAGGGGAACCTAATTGGGGAAAACCCCTCAAGACTCTTTGCATTAATCAATTGAATAGAGAAACTATTACAATTGTATGCTCCAGCTCTCAACACCACCTGCAAAAGCAAAATTGTTCTCTCTGCTGAATGAGAACCTCTGTCCAACACTTAGCTAATTTCCGCCTCCTCTAACCTCCTATTTCCTTGCGCAAATCTGAGCTAATTCGATCTCCTAAACAATAGGGAAGTCCTTATTTCCTTGTGCAATTCCCAAGAAATTGATTTCATGAGTGCATGCCAAAATTGTACACTCAACTAGTATACAATTAATGTTACACTAACATTTGTCTCCTCCACTCTAGCTGGGTAATTCATACTCCATGCATGTCTAGGCTATTTTGGGCTAATTAAACAGTTAACTGGCAAATCTCTTAGTTAGATTGTTGTCTCACAGCACGATTGACCTTCAATTGACTCTATTAATTGTTAGAGGTTAGTCAATTGAGTACAACTGAAAATAACTGAACTAGATTTCTAAAATTTAGCAATCAACACATGCATGACTAAACTCCAAGCCCACTAACTCAAATTTGTTGATCTGACTGAGTGACAAGAACCATGTCACACTAGTTAATTGCCTCCAAGTTGTCCTGCTAATGTGTATTCAATTTTAATAAGGCTAAAGTCAAAATGAGCCTTTCTTGCTACACTTTCTAACACTCCCTCTTAGCAAGAAAGGGATTTTTCACCACCCCTATCCTGCACCTGTGGAATTCGAATTTACCTCTTGACAATGCCTTTGTCAAGATGTCAACATCTTGCTCCTAAGTTGGGATTTATTGTAGCAACATAATTCTCCCCTACACACAGTCCTGCAAATGATGATACTGGATATCAATGTGCTTGGACCTGTCATGAAATATCAGATTCTCAAATATATTAATGCAACTCTTATTATCACAATATATCACTGTCGTATCCATCTCTTAACTGAAAAGACGCACAAGGATTTTCCTCATCCATATGGCTTCACATGTTGCTTGACTTGCAACCATGTATTCAGCCTCTACTGAGTTGAGCACCACAGACCTTTGCTTCCTGTTGTACCAGGAAATAACTGCGGACCCAATACTGAAGATAGCACCTGAAGTACTTTTCCTTTCTGATGGAATCACTACCTAATCTACATCAATGAAGCCTTGGAGCTTCACTCCCTCTATCCTCTTGTACCATAATCCATACTCAGTAGTGCCTATGAGGTACTGTAACACATGATTTTTTGCCTTCCAATACAGCTTGGTAGGCGTCACCATAGCTTGAATAAGTTGGTTTACTTCATAGCACATGTTGGGTCTTGTGTTCACAAGATACATCAAATACCCCACAAGCTGCCTATAAATGGTAGCATCAACCTCTTCACCTGAAGTGGCATTCTCCTTCCTCCATTTTGTAGCTAGAGGTGTGTCCATAGGCTTACAATTCTCCATGTGAAATCTCTAAAGTATTTCAGAGGCATACTTCCCCTGAGACACAAACAATTCACAATCATCTTTCCATACTTCTAGCCCAAGGAAGTAATGCATTAAGCCCATGTCTTTCATCTCAAATTTCCTTGCAAGAGCGAATAAGCTCCTCATCACATGTCAATATTAAATCATCAACATATAAAATAAGAATAAGAAACTTACCATCTAACACAATGTGATAGAGGGCTGTATCTGCTTCACTTTTGGTGAAGCCCAATCCACTGAGATAACTATCGATCCGAGTGTACCATGCTCGAGGTGCCTGTTTGAGACCATACAATGCTCTCTTGAGTTTGCACACATGTGACTCCCGATCATATGTCTCAAATCCTTCTGGCTGCTCTATGTAAATTTCCTCCTCAACAACACCATTGAGAAAGGCGGTCTTCACATCCATATGGTGGATATTCCACCCCATCTACACAACTAATGCAAGAATAGATCTGATCGAGGAATACCTAGCCACAAGGGAAAATGTTTCCTCATAGTCAACTCCCTCTACCTGAGAAAATCCTTTGGCCACAAATTTGGCCTTGTACTTTTCGATGTTCCCACCAGGTGCATGTTTCACTTTGTAGATCCATCTAGAACCAACCATTGATTTCCCTTATGGTCTCGAAACCACTTCCCATGCATCATTCTTCATGATGGATTCGTATTCTTCCACCATGGCATCAACCCAAACAGGTTGAGAAACTGCTTCCTCAATTGAAGAAGACTCTGACTCAATGAGCTCTCTCATGAGATCCATATAACCAGTGTACCTCTCAAGTGACATCCTCTGCCTACATACTGATGTAGGGGCTCCCACATTCTCCCTATCATCCTGCAATATTCCATCAGCTTCTTTGGTTCTCTTTCTCCCTTCTTTGGATGTTTCTAGTTGAGTGGGTGTCTCCACTCGGCCTCCTCTTTGCTCCTCCATTTGTAGTTGCTCCACAACTTCTTGAAGCTCACCCTAAGGCTCCTCCTTTGGAGCTAGAAGCTCCTACTACAGTGGGATACTTAGCTATCATTCTAGAGAGCATCTCATAGCCTTCTCCTCATCAAACTTGACATCTCTCCTCACCACTCTCATTCTCAGTGAAAGTAAATACAGCCGGTAAGTATGTGGAGTTTAGGTGTATCCTACAAAAACTCCCAACTCAAATGTAGGCTCAAGTTTCTTCCTCGAATCCTTGGAGACATGAAAATATACTAAAGCTCCAAAAATTATGAAATGAGGCACATCAGTCTTTCTCCCAGAGAAAGCTTCCTCTAGTGTGATCATACCAAGTATTTTATGAGAACTCTAGTTCTCCAAGTAAATTATTATGTTACATGATTCTGCCCATAGATGCAATGGCAAGTCCTAATCATATAGCATAGCTCTTGCAACCCCAACTATGCTCATGTTCTTCCTCTCAGCTACCCCATTTTGTTGTCGGTTATGGGGTGCTATCAGTTCTCTTTGAATACCTTCTTTGACATATAAATCCTTGAAGGCATTTGAAACAAATTCACCTCCATTGTTTCTCGTGAGAGCCTTCACCTTCTTCCTAGTCCCCTTATCAACTAATGCCTTAAATTATACAAATTTGGAAAACAATTCATCCTTTTTCCTCATGAATAAAATCCAACATTTTATAGAGAAATCATCAATAAAATTTGTATAGTACTTATGTTTTTTTGTGGAGGCCGTTTAGAAGGGCCCATAAACATCATAGTGGACTCACTCCAAGATTGCATCTTCTCTGATATCTCGACCATGGAAGGTGGATTTGACATATTTCCCCAATGTACAACCCTTATAGATATTTTTCTATTCAGGGGAGCCTTTAGGGAGACCGGTGGTAATTTGCTACATGGTTTTTAAGGCACCATGGTGTAGATGACCCAATCTCCTATGCTAAAGTTATCCAACACCTCGACTATGCACTTTTTCTTCCTTGCAACTCAATGCACACAATCTCCCACCTCAGTTTTGTATAGGTTCTTCACTCGAATTCCAATTTACTTCACTTTCCCAGTAGATATGTGTCTCAGAAAGGCTTTCACTTTACTGAAAATAACATCATATCCACTATCCTACAACACTGCTATGTAGATCGGGTTCTTCTTCAGCCCAGGTTCAAACATAACATCTTTCAAAAGAAGAGGGGAGGATTTCCCCCTCTCAAAGGTGACAATACCAATTCTTGTAGCATTGTACCTTTCGTCATCCCCCAATTCAATATGCATCTGGAGACCCTTCTCCTCCAGGCTATTGAAGAATTCTTTACACCCCGTCATATGGAATAAGGCACCATAATCAAGGTACCACACACTCCCCATAACAACGTTGGCAATGCATGCTATTAGGGTGAAGTCTAATTCGAATTGTGAATCCAATGCTTCACCTCCTGCTCCTCCTGAAGGCTTCTTGTTAGACTTCTTGTGTGCACATTTTGTTGCATAGTGCCTGTATTCATGGCATTGGAAATATTTTATCTTGCTCAAGTCTTTATTCTTATCATTAATTTGGTTAGATTTAGGTCTGCTTTGGGTCTTCTTTCCTTTGACCTTCTTCCCCTTCCTAACCAAGGAAAAATTATCTTCGTCCTCTGGTCTCGATGATACCCCATCTATAGTATTTATCCTGAGCTCTTCTTGAACCAAATCAGACCATATGCTTTCCCATTTTGGTAATTTTTCCCTTCCATTCATAGAGTCTTGGTAGCTATGCCAGGATTTTGGAAGGCCTACAAGAGCTAGGCTCACTAGATCACCTTTTGCAACATTCTCCCCAACCCCTCCAACCTCATCTTGAACTTGAGTGAATCTCGAGAGATATTGTGGAATGGTATCATTTTTTTGCATCCTAATGTTTCAAAGTTTGTCTTTCAAGGCTAATTTTCTATGGTCACTGTTATTTTTGAATAGCTCAGTTAGTTTCTTCCACATAGCAAATGGTGTTTCTTTTCCATGGAGATTTGAGACCACATGGTCTCTCACACCTTCCAAAAGAATTATCTCGCCTTTGCAACATCCTTCTTCCATTGGGCTAATTGTTGTGCATCAAACTGTTGGGGTTTCACAATGTCAGTTTTAACATATTCTAACACACCATTATCATCAAGCATTGCTTCCATTCAGTCCTTCCAGGCTATGAAATTCAAGATACCCTCCAAGGCATACTCCAATCTCAGTCCATTGAAAGACATTCTCCCAAATCTTAAGAAAAGTTGCTACACTGAAGCTGCAAATTCGAAATTCTTGCAAGACAAATTCAAAATACTAGTTTTAATGTGATTTCAGTGCTTCGATACCATGTAGAAATTTGATATAAATTGCAACTGCTCAAGAATTCAAATTGAAATCAGGAGACACAAATTCTACTCTACTAATTTGTGGAATGAAAATCACAATTTAGAACAACATGCATAGACATGAATCTAGGGGAACCCAACTGGGAAAAACCCCTCAAGCCTATTTATATTAATAAATTGAATAGAGAAACTATTATAATTGCATGCTCCAGCTCTGAGCACCACCTACAAAAGCAAAACTATTCTTTTTGCTGAATGAGAACCTCTAGCCAACACTTAGCCAATTTTTGCCTCCTACGACCTCCTATTTCCTTGTGCAAATATGAGCTGATTTGAGCTCCTAAACAATAGGGAAGTTCGTATTTCCTTGTGCAATTCCCAAGTAATTGATCTCCTGATTGCATGGAAAAATTGTACACTCAACTAATATACAATTAATGTTACACTAGCCTTTGCCTCCTCCACTCCATCTGGGTAATTCGAATTTCATGCATGTCTAGTCTATTTTGGGTTGATTGATCAATTAACTGAAAAATCTTTGAGTTAGATTGTTGTCTCACTGCATAACTGACCTTCAATTGACTCTATTAGTTGTTAGAGGCCAGTTAATTGAGTACAACTGAAAATAACTGAACTAGATTGCTAAAATTTAGCAATCAACACATGCATGATTGAACTCCAAGCCTACTAACTCGAATTTGTTGATCTAACTGAGTGACAAGAGCCATGTCACACTAGTTAACTACCTCCAAGTTGTCCTGCTGATGTGGAAATTCAATTTACTCAATTTGACTAATGCTAAAGTCAAATTGAGTCTTTCTTGATACACTTTCTAACATTATCAAACCACTAATTACAGGAAGTGAAACAAAAATGGAAAATATGATTTGAATTCGAAATGAAGATGACTATTGCATGAAGGAAATTATTTTTGTGCTTATCAGAACAAGGTACGTAACCAAACTTTAGTAAGGAGCTCACTGATAAACCTTGCAAAGACAATACTTTTCTCATAAATAAGATGTTGAAAAGTGTGCAACAAGAAATGCTTGTTGAGAGTGCAACAAGATGATGGAGCTTAGTGAAAAGAGTCGCCTTCACTAAGTGGGCCCGCAGGCTATTTTTGGCGCAAGTCTATTTTTAGACTATGTCTATTTTTAGACATATGGATCATGTCTATGGATGATTGATCAAGTTGGGAAAAATAGATGGACTTCTATTTTTGATGAAAGTGTGAGTGATCACAGTGTGAGTGATTACAGTGTGAGTGATCAAAGTCAAAAATAGAAAAGTCAAATATTATTATCTCACAATAATATTTGGACTATAAACTTAATCTTATTCTCTTGGAGCACTTCAGTTTGAGCTACGGAAGTGGCACATGCAGCTGTCAGAAGGAAATTCGTTTTTCTTATGAGTCAGTTGAGTTGTTGCATGCATGACTTCAGTTAGAACTCAAGTGAGTTGAGTTTAGTGGACTGGAGGTACAGTTGATGGAGTTGTGTTCAGTTTAGCTTTGTTAAACTGGTTGTATTTAGTCTAACTGATCAATAGACTAAAGATGAGTTGGGTGAATTAGTTATTAATTAATTCACAAGTTATTAACTCATAATGCAACTATAGAATACATCAGTTAACTCAGTTGCATGTCAGTGCATGTTCAGTTCAGCAGGGACAGGTGTTAGAGGATCAGATTGCTATCAGTTGTGACTATAGATGTGCATGATGATTTGCACAATCAAAGGATTGAATATGCCAATGAGTTTGCTCACGTATCTTCATGATATTATAGCTGTTGCTCACGTCCAACATAGTGTGGGTGACTATTTTGTAGTGTAAAATCGAGTTTGGGAAGCAATTCTCATCAGTTCTCGAGCAGGTTTGAGCAGGTTTGAGCAGTGGAGGCAGGCAAGCAGCGGGAGAGATTTGGAGATCAAATCTGAGCTGTATTGTGTGTAACAAGTGGAGATACTTGTGAGAAGTATTATGCTTTGTATTGTTACATGATTCAATCAATATAATATACAGATAGTGTGGGGTTTTTAGCGAGATGCTTTCCCCGGGATACATACTGTGTTTATGAGTTTGATTGATGCTTCTATGTGTGCCTGTGGATGTTTCTGCTTCTGTAATTTGATGATCAACGTAGAGGAGATTATGTATTATACATGTTCCGCTTAAATTGTATGATCAGGATAATCTCTGTTGAATATGTGTCATATTATTCAAAATTTCTACATAAGATTTGCATAAAATCACAACTATATTAAATGCATTGAAATGAAATGTACAAGAAGGGGTTTTGAGCACTTGGGTTGGGCCCTAACCCAAGGAGGCTTAGGTCCCTTAGAAGAAAATCAGATTGAGAATAAAGAAATGCTTTTCATTAATCTTAAAAAGTTTTCATACATGAAACATGAAACCTAAAATAATAAGCAAGATCCTTTCTCCAATGTTGAATATCTTCCTCTAAAGTTTTTCGAGTCCCTATTGGGCTACTAAGGACCCTTATTTATAAAAAAGAAGTACTTGAGAAACAACCTCATTGAAGGGAGGATTGCTTCCCTCCAAAATCCTTAAAAATGTGGATCTGGTTCCCTAGTGTTCACGCAACCATAAGGAAGTAGTAAATGTCCTTGATTCAGTCGAGTTGTCATTATCCTATAGCAAGGAAGAAGCCCCATAATCTTCTTCTGCTTAGCTCCTACATTATCTGCACAATAAATCCTCAATATCCTAAACATTTAATGCAATAAGTACACATGATATAGAAAATATCTTTAACCTTCCTATGAACACATTAAAGTTTGAAAAAGACATTATCAAATGCATAAGGAAAGGTTAACTATACCAACGGATGGTAACATGGGCCTTAATTTATACCTATTTTGGAGGCCCTATCCCTTTGAATTCCTAGTAAAAGAGTATCCATGGTGTCTACCTTTGCTTGGTTTTCAGGCCTACAATTGATCCAAAAATTAAAAGTGAAGGTTTCATTAAATAATTTGCAAGCTAGATCATGTCTTTAATGCAATGGATCGTGGTTGCAAAAATACACAAACTTAAGTAAATTTGCAGAACTTAATAGTTAAAAGTGGACAAACATGCAACATTAAACACAAGCAAATTGATAACAAAGTTCACCCATATTGGGCTATGTCTCTGGGTCTAGCTTCCAGTGGTGACAACTTTATTATATCCTCAAATTATCAATACATCAACATACAAACTTCAATCTACAAAACAAACACTACCATTGTGTCCAGAATGCTCAAAAACCCCTATCTAGGCTCTTCTTGAGCTCAAAAAGATTGAAAAAGGAGCAAGTTATGCCTATTTCTTCAAGGCTACTCGTAAACTCTGCAAAAAAAACAAAACTCTCTGCAAGTTTTTTAACAAAATGATCCCAACCCAATTGGTAGGGTGTTGGAGTGGTAAGATGGAGGTAACAGGCTTGACCCACACCTCCCATCGTTGTTTGCGTTGTTTTTGTTATAAATATTAAAAAAAAAATATACATGGGCCATAACCCCCACCGTAGGCCCCACTCCTAGTTCTGTGCATCTTTATGTGACCATGGGTGCGGAAAGAGGTGCCAAGCGCTCGACCCCTTTGTTTTTCTCCGCCGATGGTTTTGTCGGAATACATAACCGTGGGATTTGGGCTAGGGAGGTGGTGCCACGCGCCCAGCCCTTAGCCCCCCACCACTCTGCCAATGGTCATGACATATGCCAAAAACCATGGGTCGGGCCAGTCGGACACGCCTGTCGGCCCACCCATAAACCCCAACCACCAACGTATATGATTTTAAATAAAATATTACGCCCATGCTTTAATAAGAGGTGTCGTAGCCCGGTTGGTCGGGCGGTTTTTTTGTGAATCAGAGATTGCGAGGTCGAATACATTGGAGGCTTGTTGGTTGGTCAACCAAATTTTGGCGGCATCCAAAGTGCCACATGGCATCCTGGGATTGGGCCACGTGTCACTTTGTGACTGACCCATCTCACAAACCTTTAAACCAATAACAACGTGCCATGTGTCCTTGTACTACTAGCCCAAATGTCAGCTCCTGCTTGGCCCCCTTTTGACATTTGTACTGCCTAGTCAGATGATGATGTCAACACCACGTCAACGTACAAACTACCACATTAGCGTACAGACTACACAATCAACCTTGCAAATTTGACTTTTTTATTTGCCCAAAACTTCAAAATGCGATAACTTCCTCATACTGTGTCAGATTGAGGCAATTCAAGCGTCATTGGAATCAAAATGACGAGATTTATGATTTGGAACTGGTTTCAAGATATTTTGAGCACTTTAATTTTGAGCATATTTTTGATCCCTGGGTAACTCCTCCCTAGTGGATACTTTTAGACCACCAAAAGTATGTTTTTACTCAACAAGTAAGTGAGGGTAATGCTCCCTCACTTTCCCGATCTTTATCCACCTTACATTTCTTAGATTGGTACCTTTGAGCCCCACATGAAGGTACTCCACATTTCCTCTGCGTGAAGTTCTTATCTTCCTATCAAGAATAGTGTCTTCCCGCAACTCATTTAAATATTCAAGAGCAAAATCTTCTATAGATGGAATCTGAACATTCTCTTCTTGATTAATGAACATAGGAGGCTCGTCAAGTCTCACTAGCACAACTGGTTGAGGACGAGCCTCGTTAGCAAGGCGACCTAGGTTCAAACCTCATAGGGGGTGGTTGTGCCCTGTGCTAGGGGGAGTAGACATGCTAAAAAATCCAATTAGCATAGGGCTTGTGTGGTCTAGGCCAGGTGCGATCCTCGGGTGACTTTGATGGATTAGATGCCCCTGGGTCACATCTCCTCAAGCCACAGACCAAGCCTTGAGGATCACAAAAAACTTGACAAATAAAAATGATCATAAGAGGCTCATAGAATCTCAAGTTTTCCATATTCACAACATAATAAATTTTCATGTAAGGTGGCAAATCTAATTGGAAAGCATTGTTACCAATCTTCTCCAAGATTTTGAAAGGGCCATATCTTATTAGTTTGAGATTTTTACTTTCACCATGTAATATTTATTTGTTGATGTACAACAAAACTTGATCTCCCACTTGGAAATCATGATCAACCTGATGCTTATCATGCCTTGCTTTGTACTTGGCATGGATTTTCTCCAACTGTTCTTGTAACCTTTGATGCATTAATTGGATTTGTTCAATGAAATGCTTGGCTTTGTCCACATCACTACATCCATCTACTACAATATATTTACCAAAGATGAAATCCAAAGGATACTTTGGCAAATAACCCAAACAAGCTTCAAATGGAGATACTTATGTAGATGAATGTTTGGCACGATCGTAGGCATCCTAGATGTAATGCAAATTTTCATCCCAAATTTTAGGATGCTTGCCACAATAATCTCAATGGAGATGCACTACTGTTATGTTCACTACTTTTGTCTGATCATCGGTTTGTGGATGAAATGTTGTGCTCTTCTTCATCTTTGTGTCGATGAGTTCCCATAAACTTCACCAAAACTTCCCGATAAATTGAGAATCTTGATCAGAAATAATCGAAGTGGGTTACCCAAAATGAACCCATACATTTTGGAAGAACATATTTTTATTTTTTTTAGCTATAACATGTTTCTCACAAAGCATCAACCCACACATTTTGCTGAAACGATCCACTACAACATATAAATACTCATGATCTTTTCTGGACATTTATAGTCCCCCCAACAAAATCCATAGAAATACTTTCCCAAGGATGAGAATGGATAGGAAGTGGAGCGTACAAACCCATTTTCCTATTACATGGCTTGCTAGTAGCACATATAGAACATCCTTTTACATATCTCTATACAGTTTCATTCATATGAGGCCAATAACAATACTTCTATAGTTGAGCCACTGTGTTTCCTACACCAAAGTGACCAACAATAAGAGAACTGCGGGCTTCCCTTATGACATTAACTCTTTCACCCTGTGGAATACACAACTTGCCGAGATGATACAACAATTTGTTATGAACATGATAATCCAACTCTTCAACATGATTTCCTTGACTCAAAGTTGCATAAACATCTTTAAAATCTTCATCTTTAGCATATTGTTCAATATAAATTTCACGCATGATTGAGTTATGATTAAGAATGATAGATGCATTAATAATCGGCCTTGATAACATATCTGCGACTTTGTTATAAATGCCTTTTTAAAACCTGATAACCAAATGAAATTGCTGCAGAAATCCCATCAATCTGAAATGTCTAGCTTGTTATAGTTTGGTTTGCGATTGTAAATATTGCAAAGGTTGATGGTCAATATGAATAATTGTTTCTTTACCCATCAAATAATGCTTCCATTCCTTGACGCTTTGTACCAAATCATACAACTCTTTATCATAAGTTGGATAGTTAATTATTGCATTGGAAAAGGTCTCAAAATGATAACATATCAGCTTACCATGCTATATCAATATTGCTGTCATAACATATTCGCTTGCGTCGGTTTTAATTTCAAATGGTTTTTTGAGGTCTAGAAGTGTTAGAACTGGTGTTGTACTAATTTTCTCTTTCAAAGTGTCAAAGGCTTTCTGTTGCTTGCCTCCCCATTGAAAGACCCGCTTCACACTTGTCAAGGCATGTAATGGTGCTACAATGAACGAGAAGTTAGTGATACGTTTTCTCTATTATTGAGTTGCTCCCAAAATCTCCTAACTTTTGTTACATTGTTGGGTTTTGGCCAATTCACAATAAAATCAACTTTGGAGGGATCAATCTTCAATTCACCACCTCCTACAATATGACATAAGTAAACCAAAGAGGTTTTCTCAAAATCACATTTAGACATCTTCAAATGCAACATTTCCCTTTTTAGCACATCTAGAACTTGTTTTACATGCTTGACATGCTCTTCATGAGTCTTACTAAAAATCTGAATATCATCTAAGTAGACTATGAAAAATTCATTAAGGAATGGTCGCAATACATCTTTCATATGTTGATTTGGGGTAGCATTGGATGTGCTCTAGCCACGAAATTTGGTGGAGAGGCTAAGGAACATGAGATCTCCAATACCCATAAAGGGTTTGGGCAGATTCTAAACAGTTTGGGAGATATTAAAATAATTAATATTTTTAATGAAGTTAATATAAAACTCTGTTAGAATGGTCCAAAAGTCATGGATCAAGCCAAATCTAATCTTAGTCGTTGATTAGGGACTTAATCTCGGCTATTGATCTGTCAACGAGAAAAGTATAAGAGGAGGCTTGAGGGTCACTTGGAGAATACACCAAGAGATCAAGATTTCGACTTTCTGGGTTGGGTTTGCTGAGAAAGTTGAGAGAGTGATCAGAGTTGCAACTGAGAGGCAGTGAATACAAAAGTAGAGAGGAAGAGATAGCACCAGGAGGATCAGTGTAGTAGCTAGAGAGAGGGACGTAGAAATAGCCAAGGGTTCACGCAGATCCAACCAGGGCTCACGCAGAGGCAACCAGGAGTTGTGGAGTGCCTCAGAGGGCTAGCGTGCGTGACACAGAGGGCCAAAGGACTGACGCATTGCCTCCAGAGGCTGACGCAGGCCAAGCCGGAGTGACGTTGGGCTAGAGAGAGCCTGACGCGGTCCCTAGAGACTGACGCTCGGGTTTCGTGGGGCAGATCGGGTTTCGTGGGGCAGATTGGAGCTGTGGAGCTATCAGAGTGTTTATCCGGGGTTTCAGCCGGAATATATGCTTCCGAGTAGAGAGGTACTACTGTCGAGATTTTCTCTATTGGGTGAGCCGGAATTGGCACCCAGATTGTATTCTGAAACTACCTAATAAATCAAACCCTCAGATAGTTGCACCGGTTTTCCTGCATTGGGTTTTTCCAGGGACATTAGTCCAAAAACAACGATGTCACTTGTGTGCTTGTTTCTGTTTCCTTCAGTTGATGATTTGTAATCAGGCCTGGAATTTTACATCCCACAGGACATATTTTTTATTTTAGAACGTATTTGACGGCACGGAGAAAATCTTCCACGTCAGGTTAGACGCGTGGTATACCTTCCCAACCCGTCGTTTTGACGTTTAATTTCATAAGAAAAACGTAAAAATCTATAATATCTGTAATAGATATTAGGACTCTGAGCCTATCTCTTGAACTCTGTGACAACTGTCAGTGAGTACTAGGTTGAGTCATACGGGCCTATGGCTTAATTAATTCCTAGTGTGCATACCAGCCTAGAGTATACGATGTGTTCTCCAAATCAATTGTTTTTTCTTTTCGCCGTTCAGCCTTTATCCTCGATTCGGCCACGTTTACTGAAATTAAGTGCCTCAGGTTTCATTACTGTAAAATTCTGCATTTCTTGTCAAGTCAAGGGTACGTTGTGAGAAATTCCTTTAATTTCGTTGTGCCGTGAGAGTTAATCTTATCTACAGTGTTCTCAAATTCGAAAAAGCTATGAATTTTTCATTAATTTCATCGCTTGGTTTGCGTTTGGGTTGCAACTTGCGGGCCGCGGCCCATACCGGTATATGTCTTCCCGCAGATGGTATTTTTGTGTTTGTTTTTGAACTTCCCCACACTATACTATACTGGTTTGTGGATGCTCCTTACTGTGTTGTTACTATTTTAGATGAGCTGTTTCGATATAGTTACTGTTTGGACGCGACCCAGAATCTGCTACCGGTCACTATCTGCAGGTATGTCAATTACTCACTGGCTTTTTTTTATCAGTAGTGGTATGTTCGAATGTCACAGGTCCCTTGAAGGTTGTTGCTTATTTGTCTGGGAAGCAATTGTTTTGGCTATTGTTTAACAACTATATTGTTTTTATGCCTTGTTTTGGGAATGTTCCTTAAATTCTGTAAGTGGTTTTTGTGGTCTGAACTTGTCCATATTCTGGTGCTTACCGTTATATGCATCTATATTTTATGCTGTATTTTTACTATCCATTTCTGGACCACTCAACGGCGCTCACATGCATCCAGATATTGAGTACTTTCTCTGCCATTGTTTTTCTTCCTCACTTGAAGGTTGTTATGGTCTGGTGTCTAGAGGGAATTTGCCCTGTTCATAATTAATTAATCCTTTCTATATCACACAACAGTGCTCGCAGTTTAGATTTCGGGGGGACTTTTGGTGGACCTGCAAGGGCTGTTTTTTCCTTTGCTGTTGTGATGGTGTGTAGTATTTAACAAGTATGATCTGTCTGCACTGGATACTCTGGTAATTTTCTCCATTTCTGGGCAGCTGCACTCGGCCTGCTTGCTCTATAATTTCCGGCTAACTATTCCGGTTCTTTCCCCGTATATCTTATTTCTGAGGCAGTATGTGGCTAGTCACCATCTGTCAGAGGGGACTATCCGAATTGGGTGGGGTATTTATTGTGGGCTCTTTGTATCGAAGTAGTCAGACTTACACTGAGCACGCAAGGTGCAAGACTGTCACCGCCATGGATGTCGTCTATGCGCTCAAGAGGCAGGGCAGAACCCTCTACGGCTTTGGCGGTTAACATTGAACTCATTTGTTTTGTTTCTAGGGTTTAAATCCTGGTTCAATTTTGGGGTAGATATTTATTTTGCCTGTCAAATTTTGGGATAAAGGTGTGTTGTTTGCACTGAATTAATGCAATGAATAGATTGCATTAATCCTTATCTATTTTCTTGCTCCGTTTTTAGGATGAGTCGATTTCTTACCAGAGCAATGGTTGGATTGAATACGTGATGTTTTGTCTGTCTTTTCGCTCACAATATGAACTGTGAACAAATGGCTGAATGGCCAACCCATTGTCTCTGTAATAAATATGTTGAGAAAATTGCTAAATGTTATATATATATGAAATAGTTGTGTATTAATCGTCGTTCTTTGTGTCTGATGGCAATGAAAATCCAATTTCTGTAAGTTGACCAGATCAGCCTTTGTCATATTAAAGATTTTTTATCGTGCCTTGTGGTCTTTTCTTGAAGGCGTTTTTACTTAAAGAGAATTCTTTTAGAATGTTCTGTAAGTTTGGCGTTTACCAAATAATTAGTTGAAATGCTGTCTAAGCAATAGACAACAACCCCATTGAGTAGTCAGACATGCCTTGGCCATAGCTTTTCTTCTGTAATTGTGG
This sequence comes from Pinus tabuliformis, assembly GCA_031772625.1. Lineage (NCBI taxonomy): Eukaryota > Viridiplantae > Streptophyta > Pinopsida > Pinales > Pinaceae > Pinus > Pinus tabuliformis. Next base: position 1,143,893,151 of record CM062820.1, on the reverse strand, counting down.
TGGGCGTTGAATTACAAGTCTACTTGTGATTGACGTTGAATTACAAGTCTAATTGTGATTGACGTTGAATTATACAGGTCTAATGTTCATGGTCTGCACATTTTTGTGACTTGTAATTTTTTAGGTTGTTAGTGACATATTGGTTGTCTTTTTTCATTGAAATTATAGTGGCGAGATTTGATTACGAAGACGTATACACTCACATATTTAGTTAAAACGTAAAATGAAAGGTAAAAAAAATACAAAAACGTCGTCAATTTTTAATTTGACAGGGAAAAAGAATTTGAAATTCCAGGTCTGTTTGTAATGTGTTAAGCATGTACTTGTATTTATTTCCAATATTTACATGGTAAATAACTTGTAAATTAACATAACAAATAGGTAGGAATAAATCAGTAAAGTACATGAAAGGTTTCTAACAGCAAGACTTAGAAACTTCAACATCATAACTCTCATGAATGTGGCAGGTGCATTACAAAGCACAAATGACATAACTAACCATTCAAATAGTCCTTGTTTTGGCTTGAAAGTAGTTTTACAAATATCATCTCCAACAATCCGTATATGGTGATAACTGCTTCTCAAGTCTAACTTAGTAAAATAAACAACATCTTTTAATTGATATAGCAAATCATTAATGCGGGGAAGAGGATAGCGATTCTTTACCGTGATCTTGTTCAAAGCTCAAAAATCCACACACATGCGCCATGTACCATCTTTCTTCAGAACCAAAACAATAGGAGACCCACAAGGAGATGTACTAGGTATGATGACCCCTTTGTCAAGCAACTCTTGAATTTGCTTCTTAATCTCTGCATTCTCCAAAACTGACATTCTATACATGCCAATATTCGGAAGTGGTGCATCTTGCTGCAATTGTATCTCATGTTGGATTCCTCTTTTTGGAGGTAACCCTTCAAGTTCCTGAAACATCTTGTCATAAGTATTAACAACTTCAACCAATTCATGCTTGAGTTTAGAATCACATCTAGAGAAAGCTTTAGATTCAATAGTATCTTTAGCTTTAATCATCAACAACACAAAATTCTTACTAGCATTCACAAGCCTTTTCATTTGACTTGCACTAACAAGAGATAAGTTCATCTTCTTGCAATGTGCTCTAACAATATACTCAACTCCATCTTTGAAAATATTATATTTGTTCTCATGACGATAGAATATGGCTTTTCAGTCATATAAATATGGACTCCCTAAGGAAATCCCACAAATATCAAGTGGCACAACATTAAGCTCTACCTCATCTATGAAATTAACAATGATGGCAAATTTGAGTTTACATTTTATTGTCACTTGTAATTTGGCATCATTACATACCCAACCCAAAGAGTAAGGTTTTGTATGAGGATTAGTCTCTAAATTAAGTTTCTTGAAAATTACTTCAGAGATAATGTTGGCATTATGACATAGGATTGGCACAGGTTTGGCTCGATGACATAAGTGTTGTCCTTGATGGCAACTCACTCAAATAGCAAATCACAGTTCAGGCTCTCAGAATGGTAGAAAATGAGACACCCGCAGGTTCCTTTTCACAAAGCCGCGTACATACGCAGGTGCGCCGAACAAAAGGTGCGTACATATACGCAGGTGTACCGAACAAAAGGTGCATACGTACAGTACACGCACTTTCATGCAGAGAAAAGCGCGCACACGTGGGAAATCTTATGGTTGGTCCATGGTATTTAGTCCGACATTTTTGAACCTATGGTTTTGGTCTGTGGTTTTGCATCTAAAGTATTGAACCCAAGTATTGGGTCCCTAGTATTGGATCTCTATGGTTTTGGACCATGGTTTGAGTAAGGCCTAGACTATAAAAAGGAAAGGAGATCATTTGGCTTGGGTAGACTGTTGTGTTGAATATCTTGAGAAGAGAAAGATCTGAAATACTGGTGATCGGTTGGTGAGTTATAGCTGGACCTGAATCAAGGAGGAACCTGAGCATTACAAGATGGTTAAGATCTACTGAGGTGTCGAGATCTCTTTGGCGCATGATTAGATCTATAAATCTGATAATCAGGGTCTGATTAAAAAAAGGGGATAAATTATCTATACCTGCAGGTCCGACACAGTGGAGGCGCGTATACCCGCAAGTTCGACACAGCGGAGGTGCGGATATACGCGGGTTTGACACAGCGCAGGCGGGTATTCCGCAGGATCGACACAACAGAGGCACAAATACCCGTAGATTCGACACAGCTCAAGCGCGTATTCCGCAGGATCTACGCAGCAGAGGCGCGGATACCCGTAGTTTCGACACAGCGGAGGCGCGGATACCCACAGGTTAAGGAAGTGAATACTGCATATACATGCAGGTTCGCTTTGACATATATGCGTATGTACGCAGTTTTCTATTGGTGAAGTAGCAGACTTTTCTTGAAATATGTTTTAGATGCTTTTGTTTATTACTGCAGTGTTCCGAGCTCTGAATTGGTGTCTGGTTACTGGTACTGTGTTATGAGAAGTTATTGATTCAATATTTGTACAAGGAAGTTGGTTGATTGCAGATCTATTTGATGTTTGATTGATATTCATGGATCCAGTCTGAAAATTTATGAAACGTGGTCCCTGGAAGAAAAAGAAGGTTGTAGCCTTCTGTAGGTCGGCACTTATGTACTAGTACATCAGCTAGTACAAGAGCTAAGGGGGTGGTAGCTCCCTTCCAGTAGCAGCTGGAAAACGAGTGAAGGTTGGAACATTTAGTAGGCCGGCACCTACGTACTAGTAAATGGATCGGCTAGTACAAGAGCTAAGGGGGTTGTAGCTCCCTTCCAGGAGAGTCTGGAGAACGAGAGAAGGTAGTAGCCTTCTGCAGGTAGCAACCTGTGTATTGGTATAAGACTGCACCAGTACATAACTATTGTAAAAACAAGTTTATTATTAAAAGAAGATTGAGACGACTTGCAGCAGGTGGTTTTCACCCACATTGGGTTTCCACCTTACATCATGGTGTTCATGTGTGTGATGATCGGTTCTATTTTACTGCTCCTGTTTACTGTGCATATGGTTAATAATGTTCTGATGCAATCATTAAGGATCAACTAACTAAATCATAAGTTTACTGGATATACGCTTGTTGCTTTACACATAGTTGCGTATACACGCGGTTTGCCTTAACTGAAGTAGCGTATATCAATCTTAATATGGAAATGAAAAAGTTATATTGATTTGATAATACTGATTCACCCCACACCCCCCCCCCCCCCCCCCCCAGTATTATTTCCAACAATTGGAATCAGAGCAGGTCCTTTGGTAGAAGCTTGATCGCTTGAAGGAGATCCATAGAACAATGGGAAAGAAGCTTAAGAAGAAAGCGCCTAAGAAGAAGAAGACATCTCAGAAGAACTATGACAATGGGAGAATTGATTGGGGAATATGTGGAAGAAGCACTTCAGATTCAGAATCACTTCAGAATGAAGACGAACAAGCAAAAGAACTATCAGGTATGAATTTGTTATCCTCTGGTGATACACTTATCTATCCATTTGAAGATGATGAAAGTGATAGTGAAACAACTGAATTTTCTCTTATGGGTGAGCAAGAAAGATATCAAATAGAGGCAGAATTTAAAAGGCTTACAGACAAAATTAAAGATCAACAAGATCTATTGCACAAAAGGGAATGTGTCTCCAAAGAAGAAGTTACCTAAAACCTCAACTAGAGGAAGGAAACAAGTTATTCAAGGAAAAGGAAGATCAATGTCAAAAGTTGCAGGAAGAAGTGACATCATTAAGAAATGAAGTAAATGAAAGGAGCACAACAATCAAGAAACTCAGAGAAAGATCCAGTTATTATGAAAGTCTTGAAGCTACGATCCTCTCGCTAAAAGAAGATCTTGAAGAATCAAATAAGCAGAATAAAGAACTACTCCAAGCTCTTGGAAAACAAGAAAACGAAGTTCTTGAATTAAGACATCAGTTGGAAGAAGGAAGAAAGCTGAAGAAAACATGAAGAAGCAGTATCGTGAAAAGGAAGAGCAACTTCAGGTTGAGGTAAATATTCTAAAAGATAACTTAGAAGAAAAGGATAAGCTCTTACGATTTCAAGATAGTACTAAGATCTTGGATGATATTCTTAGTAGTCAAAGGTCTCCTGCTATCAAATCTGGTCTTGGTTTTCATGAATCTGCTGAAGATGAATCTAGCTCACAAAATAAGACAAGGAACTCTAATGCACAATCTGAAATGCTCAACAAGGAGATGAGAGGTCAATCCCATCAACAACCAAGGAAAGAAATTCTTCAAAGAAAATCTTTTACTCCTCCAATGAATAATGTTGAATGTTATGTATGTCATAATCTTGGACATGTTGCAGCCAGATGCAGAAGAAGAATGTTTCAAGACCATCACATAGAAAGATCATCACGTTCCAGGTACTTTAAGGGATATTGCTTTGCTTGCAATATGTTTGGTCACAGAGCTGTTGATTGCTATAGAAGGAACATGAAACATGTAAGATGTTATGCATGTAACAAGCTTGGACATACAACAAAGGAATGCAGGAACAAAGTACGGGCACCATACCAAAAGGAGAAAACATCATCACACTTGAAGATATGGAAGAAGAAGGAAGTACAGTCAGAAAGATGTGGCACAACACAATATACAGACATAACAAACTCAGAGGGAGCTGAAAGTGTAAAACTTCAGTGTCCTAAATCTCATACGCAAGTTTCATAAAGGGAAGTCGCGTATATACGCGAGTTAGTTACTGCACAGTCGCGTATATGTTAGTTTGAGAAAAAGCAATAGGGACAGGCTCAGGAAAAGGGTCTGATATGATTCAGTCCATTATTTTCTCTCTATTGATGATGTGTGGAAATATCTTGACACTTGTAATATGTTTAAAAGTGTTTTGATGATGCCTTAATACTTCTTGCTGATATATGCATGATCAGATCTGATAGAGAATAGATGGCACAGGTTCAGGGGGAGCATATGCCTTTAATAATGCATTGTTGGCATTATGGTTAGTAGTCCTTGGTAATGATGCTTATATGGCTAAATGATATATCTTGCTATGATATGGTTATGAGTTGTCCATGACAAAATCTCGTATGATTCTTGGGGATACATAGTTGATGTTCAGATCAGATTTGTGGTTGATTCTCTGATGATGCATATATGGTGCTTACATGGTGATCTTCATAAGGATAAGGAGAAGTACAAAGCTTGAATACACATCTTCATTACTTGATGATGAGTCACTCATATGCTGCTATCATCATATGCATAAAGATCATATAATACAGTTATGACGCAGAATTCCTATAGTTCTTGGCGCTCATGTGGATGTGGATTGTTGCTGTTGATGATATCAAGAAGTCTTGACAAATGATCTTGAGCTCAAGATACATAGTGTTATAGACAGTATGCTGGATACATGAATGATTACTCAAAGTTGCATTGTTGGAGACATGATGATGAAGAGTTCTTACCTATATGATGATAGGTTGATACTTACTTTGATGCAGATGTTCCCAAGTGATGATACATGGATATAAGACCATGTAGATCTTGATGTTGATGAGATGGCTATGGTGTTTTTCACATATGATATAATGTTTTTGTTGATGGTCTAGATGCTGTTGATAGATGCTTATGGAGGAGATCATACATTGTGTATGAAAGTTGCTGATGACTATCAGGGTCTTATTTAGATGTTTGGTCTCTGTTATAAATGTCATGTAAAGATCATATCAAGACCAATGATGTAATATTTTGTCTCTTGTAGTCATTTGATGAATCCCTTTTGGTCATATGATGTAATTTGTACCCCCTCTATGCATGGGAAAGATGATGTAATATTTCAGTCATGTATAAACAATTGGTATCTGGTATATCCCCACTTGGTTGGGAGATGGATGTATGTATGAGTCTTGGGTGATAGGAAGGTCATTTATGATAGAGTCATGTTCTTCTTGTAGAACATCTTTTTGCAGACCTTGCTTACAGTCAGGGGGAGCATGAACAACACTCTTTAGCAGAGCAAAGATTTCAGAATGTACTCAGAGGGAGCATGGATAGATTGGTACAACTTGGCATATACAAAGGGGGAGCTCAATCAGAGATTTCAGTAGGTACTCAGGGGGAGTATGGACAGCGGAATGTTTATCAAGAAAAGAAAATATCTTGGTCCGCCCTTTGCCCTTGATGTCAAAGAGGGAGAGTGATTTGGTGTTGTTGCCATCAAGTCCAAAGGGGGAGATTGTTGGCATTATGACACAGGTTTGGCTCGATGACATAAGTGTTGTCCTTGATGGAAACTCACTCAAATAGCAGATCACAGTTCAGGCTCTTAGAATGGTAGAAAATGAGACACCCGCAGGTTCCTTTTCACAAAGCCGCGTACATATGCAGGTGCGCCGAACAAAAGGTGTGTACATATACGCAGGTGTACCGAACAAAAGGTGCATACGTACAGTACACGCAATTTCATGGAGAGAAAAGCGCGCACACATGGGAAATCTTATGGTTGGTCCATGGTACTTAGTCCGACATTTTTGAACCTATGGTTTTGGTCCGTGGTTTTGCATCTAAAGTATTGAACCCAGGTATTGGGTCCCTAGTATTAGATCTCTATGGTTTTGGACCATGGTTTGAGTAAGGCCTAGACTATAAAAAGGAAAGGAGATCATTTGGCTTGGGTAGACTATTGTGTTGAATATCTTGAGAAGAGAAAGATCTGAAATACTGGTGATCGGTTGGTGAGTTATAGCTGGACCTGAATCAAGGAGGAACCTGAGCATTACAAGATGGTTAAGATCTATTGAGGCATCGAGATCTCTTTGGCGCATGATTAGATCTATAAATCTGATAATCTGGGTCTGATTAAGAAAAGGGATAAATTATCTATACCCGCAGGTCCGACACAGTGGAGGCGCGTATACCCGCAGGTTCGACACAGCGGAGGCACGGATATACGCGGGTTTGACACAGCGCAGGCGCGTATTCCGCAGGATCGACACAGCAGAGGCGTGAATACCCGCAGATTCAACACAGCGCAGGCGCATATTCCGTAGGATCTACATAGCAGAGGCGCGGATACCCGCAGGTTCGACACAGCGGAGGCACAGATACCCGCAGGTTAAGGAAGTGAATACTGCGTATACACGCAGGTTCGCTTTGACATATATGCGTATGTACGCAGATTTCTATTGGTGAAGTAGCGGACTTTTCTTGAAATATGTTTTAGCTGCTTTTGTTTATTACTGCAGTGTTCCGGGTTCTGAATTGGTGTCTGGTTACTGGTACTGTGTTCTGAGAAGTTATTGATTCAGTATTTGTACAAGGAAGTTGGTTGATTGCAGATCTATTTGATGTTTGATTGATATTCATGGATCCAGTCTGAAAATTTATGAAACGTGGTCCCTGGAAGAAAAAGAAGGTTGTAGCCTTCTGTAGGTCGGCACCTACGTACTAGTACATCAGCTAGTACAAGAGCTAAGGGGGTGGTAGCTCCCTTCCAATAGCAGCTGGAAAACGAGTGAAGGTTGGAGCATTTAGTAGGCCGGCACCTACGTACTAGTAAATGGATTGGCTAGTACAAGAGCTAAGGGGGTTGTAGCTCCCTTCCAGGAGAGTCTGGAGAACGAGAGAAGGTTGTAGCCTTCTGCAGGTAGCAGCCTGTGTACTAGTATAAGACTGCACCAGTACAGAACTATTGTAAAAAGAAGTTTCTTATTAAAAGAAGATTGAGACGACTTGCAGCAGGTGGTTTTCACCCACATTGGGTTTCCACCTTACATCATGGTGTTCATGTGTGCTTCTTGTGTGTGATGATCTATTCTATTTTACTGCTCCTGTTTACTGTTCATATGGTTAATAATGTTTTGATGCACTCATTAAGGATCAACTAACTAAATCATAAGTTTACTGGATATACGCTTGTTGCTTTACACATAGTTGCGTATACACGCGGTTTGCCTTAACTGAAGTAGCGTATATCAATCTTAATATGGAAATGAAAAAGCTATATTGATTTGATAATACTGATTCACCCACCTCCCCCCCCCTCCCCCTCTTAGTATTATTTCCAACAGATAAGATTGAGTTGAGATCCACTATCAAATAGAGTATCAATCTTTATATGTTTTGTAATGACCCTGATATGAAAAAGCTCACTTATTTCTTTATCATTTTGAGATTCAACAGGCTTGCTATAAGAACTAGTACTTGCGTTAGAACCTATACCTTTAATTCCCATGGCTGTGATTTGGGTTTCATCACCTGAATTAGATCCTAGATCTTGTTGAATTGTGGCAACAATGTTTTGTTTCCCCTTGTTATTAATCTTCTTTGGTCTCAATTCTAGATGTAATTTCCAACAATGGTATTCATCATGGCCATCTTTTGAACAATGTTTACAAGTAATTTTCTCTCCATCTTTCTTGACAGTACCATTCTTCTTATCTTTGCCTTTAAATTTCCCCTTTTCTTTGTCTCTAGATTTAAAAGGTTTCTTGTTGGACTCTTGAGGAACATTCTTGCCTCTTGATTTTAAATGAGTAGCTTGAACACATACTTCATCTAGATTGGTGGGATTAAACATAAGTATAGTATGTCTCAAATAACTATGCAATCACCTATATATTTAAGGAGAGTATATTGTGAGGTCAAATCAACACCCAAGATTAATACTTTTTTTTTTCTAAATTCTTGTGTGTAACTTTGGACACTCTCACCTTTAGCTTGTCTAAAATTTTGCCAATCCATTATTAATTTTTGCATATAAGCTAATGGATAAAATTGCCTCCTTAATGCAACTATAAAATCCTTCCAAGAAGAGATAATTTTACCACTTTTCTTCAAATCTTCTTGAGTCGTGGCCTCCCACCAAATAAGAGTCGCACCTTCCAAATGAAGAGAAGCAAGTTGGATCTTAGTAACATCATCATCAATATTTTGAATCCTACAATAAACTTCAATTTGACGAACCCAATTATCGAACTTTTCAGCATTTACTTCTCCATTATACATTGGAAATTCAAACTTGACATCAAGCTTAAGTAAAGGAGACTTAACATGTCCTCTTCTAGATGTAGGAGGAGTAGGTGTATGTCAAGAAGGAGGTGAAGAAGGAGGTGAGGATGGAGGTGAAGAAGGAGGTGAGGATGGAGGTGAAGAAGGAGGTGAGGATGGAGGTGAAGGAGGAGGAGGTGGAGGCTTGCTCCCATTACCACCATCACCTTTTGGTTGATTATAAATTTCTCCTTGCAACCATGTTGTTCTTTCATTATACAACACTTTCACCATCTCAGTCATATCAAAGAAATATTTTCTAAAAGCTCTCTCATCCTCAGACATCAGTTCTTGTCCTTGTCCTTCTACATGTGTCATGACTTGTGGAGTATGTGGTCTTCTTGAGCCAACTTGAGAATTTGGTTCTTCAAGTGCTCCTTCTCCTCTTCTCAATCTAGACCTTGTAAGCATTCAAAAACCTTGCAAATTTTGTCAAACCTTCACAAAAACCATGCTTTGATACCAAACTGATCCAAAAATGAAAAGTGAATGTTTCATTAAATAATTTGCAAGCTAGTTCATGTATTTTATGTAATGGACCGTGGTTGCAAAAGTACACAAACTTAAGTAAATTTGAAAAATTTTAACAGTTGAAAGTGGACAAACATGCAACATCAAACACAAGCAAATTGATAATGGAGTTCACTCATCTTGGGCTACGTCTTCGAGTCCAGATTCTAGTGGTGACCACTTTATTATATGATTAAATTATCAATACATCAGCATACAAGCTTCAATATACAAAAATAACATTGCCATTATGTCCAACATGCTCAAAATCCCCTAACTAGGCTCTTCTTGAGCTCAAAAAGGCTGAAAAATGAGCAAGTTATGCCTTTTTCTTCAAGGCTACTTGTAAACTTTGCAACAAAACCAAATGCTCTCCAATTTTTTTAACAAAATGATCCCAACCCAACTGTTAGGGTGCTAGAGTGGTAAGGCGAAGGTCATGGGTTTGACCCACACCTCTCGCCATTGTTTGCATTGTTTTTGTTATAAATATTAAAAAATATATATACACATGGGTCGTAGCCCTTGTCGTAGGCCCTGCTCCTGGTTCTGCACATCATGATGTGATCACAAGCGTGGGCGGAGGTGCCATGCGCCTGGCCCCTTTGTTTTTCTCCACTTCTGCCAGAATACATAACCATGGGCTTTGGGCTGGGGTGGTGATGCCACGCGCCCAACCCTTAGCCTCCCACCACTCTGCCAACGGTCGTGACATATGCCAAAAGCCATGGTCCGAGCCGGTTGGGCACGCCCGCTGGCCTGTCCAGTAACCCCAACCGCCAACGTATATGATTTTAAATATAATATTGTGCCCATGCTTTAACAAGAGGTGTCGTAGCCCGGTTGGTCGGGCGACTATTTCGTGAACCGAAGGTTAGGAGGTCGAATCCGCCGGAGGCTTGTCAGTAGGTCAACCAAATTTTGGAACCATCCATAGTGCAACATGGCACCCTAGGATTGGGCCACGTGTCACTCTGTGATTGGCCCATCTCACAAACCTTCAAACCAATAACAACGTGCCATGTGTCCTCATACTACTGGCCCAAATGTCAGCTCCTGATTGGCCCCCTTCTGACATTTGTACTTCCTAGTCAGATGATGATGTCAGTACCACATCAACATACATACTGCCATGTTAATGTATGAACAACACAGTCAACCCTACAACTTTGACTTTTTCGTTGTTTGCCCAAAACTTTAGATCATGATAACTTCCTCATAGGGTGTCAGATTGAGGCGATTCAAGTGTCGTTGGAATCAGAATGACGAGGTCTATGATTTGGCTCTAGTTTTAAGGATATTTTGAGCACTTTCATTTTTGAACATACTTTTTATCCCTTGGATAAACAATACACTTTCTGAACTATGAATTCCAGATTTTTGGTGGAGTCACTATAAAATTGTTGCTTGGGTAGAAAGGGTGGAGATGGTGATGTCTCTAGATTCCCTAGTTGCAAAGGTGGAGATGGTGATGTCTCTAGATTCCCTAGTTGCAAGGGTGGAGATGGTGATATATCTAGATTCCTTGGTGTGTTAAGGAGTCCTAGTTATTTCCCTAAAGCACTCCTCCTCAAGCTCTGAATTTGGCTCGGGGTGGATGATTGCAAGAAAGGCCACAATGCAATCATCCTAAGGTTGGGTGGAGAGATATGGTTTCAATCTCAATTGGTAGTTCATTATTCAATACGAGATAAGTGGTTAAAACTTATGCACCCAGTTCTCTGTGATGTTATTTCATTGAATTTAATGGACATGGTCTTTTGCATGTATTGTTGTTAAATATTATCCCTATGCTCTTTGTTATTGAGTTGTTATCAAAGAGTGAAAAATATATATGTTCATGTGTTTGGGGGTAGGTTGAGCTTCCCTATGATTATGTTATTTTATATAAACATGTATGATATCTGTGTATTTTAATGGCCTAAATTTTATTGTTGACCTAGTGAAATCCAGGGATAGGCTCGTATTGTGCGCTCCAACATATTTAGCTAATAGCATGGACGCATTGATTAATTGCCATCATGGCCAAGACATGTCGGAAGGGGGTCTGGATGATCTTGGATTTCAATCCATGATTTTATAGGAAGTAGGATCAACTGTCGGTAAAGCAAGCTAATAGTGAAAATTTTGGTTTGTTCATCCTGAAGGAATTGTGAAGAATCTCTAAGTGTCGAATTTTCGCGTGAACTAGCCCGAGATGGGGGTAGGACCTACTAGTTCGGGGATCAGGTGGAAAGACCTAGTCGTAGCTAGTTTTCAGGCCCGAACTAGGGGTGTAGGCCTTAGTTGTTTGAGGCTTGTGGATGTTCGAGGCTCGACTTGGGGAGGGCAAGCATTTGCATGGTTTATGGTTGAACACCCTCAGTAAACCACAATGTATAATTTTAAAAGTCTACCAAGGGATTAGGTGGGAACCAACATAGGATTATGTGGCAAGGAGAATGATTGGTGGTCATGGGGCCTGTATGGTCAAGTGGGAACTAGGACATGATTATGTGGATGGGAGGATGATGTGGCGACTGCAGAGCCTGTAATGTGTCCATATCTCCTGGAGAAATGGTAGGAGGCATGGTTCTGAGAGGGGCAGAGCACTGAATGAGGACCCCCCTCCCTCGTATGTCATTGGGATAACCCCCCTCTCTTCCCATTGATTTGTCTTGGCAGAATGTCAAAATTTATCTAGGGATGTGAAACCATGATAGAGGGACACCCCCCCCACCCTATGACATCAGTGAGGGGGAGTTCCTCATTTTAATCTCATCCAACATTATGTCTGCGAGATGAAGACCATTAATTGACCAAGGGGGCATGTGTGTGTGTATAGGACCATGTTTCATATATATATATATATAAAGCCAAGGGGTTGGACCGATGAATAAGAGTTTGCGATGTGGCAATGTCACATGGACTTGTGTGGTGATGTGGACTTTATCTAAAGGGTAGAGGGTAGCCATGTGGTAGCACAATGTGGACATGGCAAGATTTAATGGCTCGACTTCAAACAACCATATCTTGTGATCTAGATGTCAGTTTTTGAAAAAAATTATATCACTGAAAAGCTCTTGACGAGCCAGACGCAATGGAGATGTTTGAGGAGTTTGAAAAATGACAAAATTTGATGACCCCATTTCCATGACAAGACTTTGGAGATTGGGTCAATGATAATAATACCTTCTTCTACCCTTAGTAGGGGCTATCAGGTGGATGGGGGTATTATAGTAGGCCATTGAATAAATTGTGGAAAACAATGGCCATTACTAGGTAGGTCGTCATAAATAATCTCTAGGTCTTTTGAAAATTAACCAATTGGAAGGAAATCTTGTTTGAGAGATAACCTCCACCCATTCAAAGATAAAATCCTTTTTAAAAGAAAAGTAATATGTACAAAATTGATTGGTACACCTAAGAAGTTGATTCACGCCCCATGACCTGAGCAAACAATGAGGAAAAGTCTTTATAGTGCTATGCTAGTAATGAGGTGTCAATATAAGACCAATTGGTCCGAACATGTGTCAATTGGAGAATAAATTTCCAGATGATACTCATCCTGCCACCCTAAGAATTTAGGAATGCATCAGCCTTAGGTAATATGAATTGCATGTTTGGCTCTGGCAGTGAATGAGAGGTAACCGATCTTACTTTTGGATGATATTTTTCACTAAATTTTCTTTATCATTTACAATTTTCACATTTCTTAGGTCTCACCGAATGGTGATGTTTCTTGACATATTAACATTAAATAGATTTATGCATTATTTTTTCTACACTTCATTTTACAAATTTCATGAGATTATTGATAATTTTAAAAGAAAAAATAAGATTAACACTATTGGATATTATAATAAAAACAAAATCTGTATCTAAATAAAACATGTTTATGATTTAATTTTTTCTTTTAAACATTATCAACCACTTTATTATAAGTTGTTTTTTCAAGCAAACCATTTATGAAGTCCACTTTAATACATAATACATAGTCTAACACAAATTGTGATACATTTTTCATGAGTTTTAAGGCAACTATAATAAAAAATGGTTAAAGAATTTCCATCATAAGCTAAAGATTCATGTTTCCATAACTATAGGTGCAGGTTAGAAAGCCTAACCCCATTGAAGTTTTGAAACTTGAGGAATCCATAAAAATATAAGTTTTATGTACACATTGACACAAACTAAAAACTGGGATTCAAAGTGACAAATATACTCAATATTCTCTGCAATGTCAAACTTTAGCATAAAAAACCCACAAGGACATGGGTATATGTAAGCTTCCCCCAAGGGGGTTGTGGTATTCAAAGATGGAGTTGGCCCCTTTTACATAGCTCAAAATAAAGGCGGTATTCAAATCGACTACTTATGGTTGGCTGGAAAGTTGCTTGTGTGTGTAATCAATTGCATGGATCATCTTTGATAAGAAATAAGCATTTCATCCTATTTTACAAATATGCAAAATATTTGTTCATTATGTTATTCTTGGTTTGAGAGTTATAATTGATTGCATAAATTATGCATGTGAATGCTTAATACATGCATTTGGGCATTGACACCATGGTCTGACCATTCTTTATATATCTATAATTGTTGCATTCATTGTTTTTTTCCCCCGTGGAAAAAGTCGTAATTTTATTCATAAGACAAAATTACATTTTGTAGATGTTCAAAGCATACGCAGAGATACTGATCCCATTTTCACAGAAACCAAAAAGAATAAAAAAAAAATGAAGAATATTAAACACACATAACCATCCAAACAAGTGACAATGTGGAGAATGGAGAGGGAGAAGACATTCACATGGAGGTTTAGCGCAAACATCGAGGCTACAATGCATTGGAAAATGTGTGGAAGAGAAGTTGAAAGGCTACACAGGTCAGGGCTAGGTCATGGGTGCATGTAGCAAGACATGGAGAAAGGTTACTGATCATATGGTTACAGTGGAGGTTCGATTTCCTCGAACAATTGACTATCTGGTTTATATTTCCCTTGAGCACTCCTCTTCAGGCACAAAACCTAACTCGAGGGTGATTGATTACAAGCAATATCAAAGTGTAGTCAATCTAAGGTTGGGTGGAGAGTTACAGTCTTGATCTTATTTGCCAGTTTCATCTACAATGCAAGATAAGTGGTTTGATTATGTTGTTGTGAATGATATTTCATTATAATGATTGTATTGTTGTTATGTAGTATGCATGGTGAATGGAAGTGTCCATGTTCAATGTGTAAATATATGAATGCTTGGATGCTTTAACATTATATGTGTTACCATCTTGTATTTTGTAGGCCTGGGTAGCCTATTGTTGTGCCCTTCCTTTATTTAATTATCGCAAGATTTCCTATATGACTGAGTGTGCATGTTTACTTGTGGTAAACCAACATTGTTGATTAAGTGGCGTGCTTTTATATACTTGGGATGAGATGAGCTTAGGGGTGTCCAATTGGTATAAGGGATTTGGGGATTCCCCATGTTGCCTGTATCGACATAGCATTGCATGATCTAATTGAATGTTAAGAGTGTGTGTGTGTTGTTTGGGGTGTGGAATCCCACGGTTTGTATGTTGTAAGTGGCTAAGAGCCTCTATGGGTTGGAGGTTGGTTGTTCTAAATATTGATTATTTGTTATCCTGGTTTTTATGGTTTGCTTTTCATTGATGGTTAATGCCTCCCTTATTCATGGAATGACATATATTACCTGGAAAGACTAGTTAAAGCTTGTAATGACTATTTTGTCAATGTAATTGTTTTATGTTGTTGTGTTATGGTATGTACAACCAATAAGGGTTGATTATTTCTTGAATGTTTCAAATGAATGTGTGAATGAGCAATATACCTGAGATGGGAGCTTGAGACTCCTCGTATTGTTGTTATATTCACAATAAGGTTATGGTATTTTAATGGGGAATTTCTAAATCTGTATAATAAACGAGGGAAGTATGCTCTCATGTTTACTAATAAGTGGATACCTGTTAAATGCCATGGTGTGAGAGACATATGGACTCTCTGTTTTACTGGTTAAACAATCGTAATGAAATGATTTGTGTTCTATGGCCTTGGGCTATTGAATTTAAATAAAAGGAGCCTTGCTCCCTATATATATATATATATATATATATACTTGTAATAACAATGGTTGAGGTTGTTTCCCGACACATTATATAGGATCAGTTAAGTCAGTGCGTTGAGGCCTTGAATCAGGAAGTTGTGGAGTCATAAATCTCAATTCTTGTGTGCTAGGCTAGGTTATATATATATATATATATATATATATATATATATATATATATATATTAAAGCTCATGAGAGACAGGCGAGTGTAACACCCTCCTCCCACATCTACCCAAGTAACTGACCAACCGGGGTAAACATGTGACGAGAGGCTACTATGATATGATTCAACCTCCTAGGTGACCTTAAGGAAGTGGAATCGATGGAAACACATCAAACATACCTTCCACATCAACAACAACACTCCCAGGAGCCATCCCAACCACTTAGGTATCATGCCCTTGGGCCCCACTGAGTTTTTAAGTTATTAAACCTTTGGATGCTCCCATGCTATAGGCATGCCAATGTCTAGAGAGCTCTGGACACTCCCACAAGCATGCATGCCAGCGTCCAGGGACTATTTCCAGCAGACCTGTGCCAGAGTCCGGGGAATTTAAGGCACTTTTCAAGCCTAGAATTCCGACCACTGCCCATAACTTGTTGTAACTTTCAGAATCCATTAAACACATGATGACAAGACCAATAAACCAAAAACTAACTCTAGGATTAGGCCTTACCATCTCCAACCGGGACTGACATTCTGTCAAACACTTGCCATGAATGAAATCTACAGGTTTAAATAACAGATCTAAGCATAGGGGTATCATACTTATCTGAGAGTCGCTAAGAGACATTGTTCCCTTATATCATTAGCCGCATCATCATCTATTAGGTCATAGATACATTGTCCATTCATTTACAAGTAAAAACATGATGAGAGCCATACATAGCCACTATCATAAAACACATACATAACCAGCATAATAGTAGCAGAAACATCAATGAAATCACAACCATATGATCCACATATAAACTAGTATGATACTCATAGAAATACAAGTTGAAATAACCTTTCATTAATGATGCAAAATCCAAACTCGGGATGGGACTACCACGTTCCACCCAACCATAGAACGGTTGAGCCAATTCTCTCTTCAACCATTCACCCCCTTGCCATATTCCAAGCATGAACGTGGGACTCATAACCAAATGAAAAGAACCAAACAAGCATGGATGCTACCATATTTCTCCACCTACACCGTGAGGAATTTGAGTGCCTCCTAGTCTCTCAAGCTTTACTGTAATCCATAGTCCGATCCAGGGATCACTAGGCCCTACACCGAGACCCACTCTCCAGGCTTTACCATACATCCCATCCCGGGACTACTAGGCCCAACAAAGAGCAATCAACCTCTTGGCTTTACTGTATATCCCGCCATTCACCAACAAGGATTCCTAGGCCCACCGAGGCACACAATCCTGAATTTACCGCAACCCACATTTTAATTCAAGGACCACTAGGCCATGTGTTTGTCATTTTGGAGATCCACCCAACTTAGCTTCGAATCCGTCCAACAATCTAGCTCAACTAAAGTATGAGAACCCATCTCATCAAGGTTATCAGGAAATGGCAAGGCTAGGCTGAAAACACTGTCACACCTGGCAAAACCCATGCCATGACCAAAAAGAACCACATGAAATATCATGCATGTCAAATATAGCAAGGAAAATACACATGCAAATCGATAACTGTATAGAATTGTATTGTAGATGCTTGATCCCACTCTTCCTTGCTTGCCCCTTCCTTCCTCTTGCCTTCTTTGCCTTTCTTGATCTAATGCCACAGTGCTCCAAGAAAACTCTAAGCGTCTAAGAGTGAGCGAGAAAGAGAGAGAATAATGAAAGAGCTCCAAAACTAAATTGATCAAACTTGCCAACTGATCCTCAGAAGCCCTTTTATTAATCCATTTTTGCATTGAACTTTGTGCAATGGATGAGTGATATTGATAGGGTGCCGAGATGGGAAGTCTTCCTGTCATTTGACATGGAAGGAGTCTGTCTCACCTCGAGCCATTTGTAAAGTGCAATGTGCGCATTAGGCCAAGGAAATATGTTAAGGGATGAGGGTCGATAAGAAAAATTCCTCCTGTCGATTGACATGGAAGGAATTGTTGTCTCACCTCGGGCCATCTGTGATGTGCACAATGGTGGACTAGGGGGGAAAACACACTGAGACCGAGATTTGGGTTATAATAATAGAGGGGCATGTAACAATAAAACAATCATCTAGTGGGTTAGACGAAGTATAATGTGGCTTGTGCCAGAGTGGAATATGAATGACAATGTGCAATGATGTGACAAGGGCCTAAAAAGGACCAAATTCAAATGACCATAACTTTTGGTTCGTAACAAAACTTATATCGACAGAAAGCTCTTGACGAGCTTGACACGATGGTGGTATCATATTTTATAGAGACTTAAGGAATTTTTAAACCCCATGTCTATGAAAAGACTATAAAAGTCAAGTTGAATGAAAGTAACACATTCAAGTACCCAAAAAAAGTCTAAAAAAGTGAATAAGAGTGTTACATAACACATCCTTACCCATGAACTATCACAAGGAAAGCCTTAACAATATTCTTATTCACCATTAATTTAAAGTCTTATTGATATTAATTAACTTCTATTTAATTCTTCTTTAAAAATTACCTTAATAATAATTAATTCATTTTAAAATAATTTTATTTTATTTTATTATTTTTAAAATAAAATATTTAATAATTTAATTTCCCACTCTACTACAAGCCTGGAATTTGACGTCCCACAGGACGTATTTTTGATTTTAGAACGTATTTGACGGCACGGAGAAAATCTTCCACGTCAGGTTAGACGCGTGGTATACCTTCCCAACCCGTCGTTTTGACGTTTAATTTCATAAAAAAAACGTAAAAATCTATAATATCTGTAATAGGTATTAGGACTCTGAGCCTATCTCTTGAAGTCTGTGACTACTGTCAGTGAGTACTAGGTTGAGTCATACGGGCCTATGGCTTAATTAATTCCTTGTGTGCATACCAGCCTGGAGTATACGATGCGTTCTCCAAATCAATTGTTTTTTCTTTTCGCCGTTCAGCCTTTATCCTCGATTCGACCACGTTTACTGAAATTAAGTGCCTCAGGTTTCATTACTGTAAAATTCTGCATTTCTTGTCAAGTCAAGGGTACGTTGTGAGAAATTCCTTTAATTTCGTTGTGCCGTGAGAGTTAATATTATCTACAGTGTTCTCAAATTCGAAAAAGCTATGAATTTTTCATAAATTTCATCGCTTGGTTTGCTTTTGGGTTGCAACTTGCGGCCGCGGCCCATACCGGTATATGTCTTCCCGCAGATGGTATTTTTGTGTTTGTTTTTGAACTTCCCCACACTATACTATACTGGTTTGTGGATGCTCCTTACTGTGTTGTTACTATTTTAGATGAGCTATTTCGATATAGTTACTGTTTGGACGCAACCCAGAATCTGCTACCGGTCACTATCTGCAGGTATGTCAATTACTCATTGGCTTTTTTTATCAGTAGTGGTATGTTCGAATGTCACAGGTCCCTTGAAGGTTGTTGCTTATTTGTTTGGGAAGCAATTGTTTTGGCGATTGTTTAACAACTATACTGTTTTTATGCCTTGTTTTGGGAATGTTCCTTAAATTCTGTAAGTGGTTTTTGTGGTCTGAACTTGTCCATATTCTGGTGCTTACTGTTATATGCATCTATATTTTATGCTGTATTTTTACTATCCATTTCTGGACCACTCAATAGCGCTCACATGCATCCGGATATTGAGTACTTTCTCTGCCATTGTTTTTCTTCCTCACTTGAAGGTTGTTATGGTCTGGTGTCTGGAGGGAATTCGCCCTGTTCATAATTAATTAATCCTTTCTATATCACACAATAATGCTCGCAGTTTAGATTTCGTCGGGGGAACTTTTGGTGGACCTGCAAGGGCTGTTTTTGCCTTTGCTGTTGTGATGGTGTGTAGTATTTAAAAAGTATGATCTGTCTGCACTGGATACTCTGGTAATTTTCTCCATTTCTAAGCAGCGGCACTCGGCCTGCTTGCTCTATAATTTCCAGCTAACTATTCCGGTTCTTTCCCCGTATATCTTATTTCTGAGGCAGTATGTGGCTAGTCACCATCTGTCAGAGGGGACTATCCGAATTGGGTGGGGTATTTATTGTGGGCTCTTTGTATCAGAGTAGTCAGACTTACACTGAGCACGCAAGGTGTAAGACGATCACCGCCATGGATGTCGTCTATGTGCTCAAGAGGCAGGGCAGGCCGCAAAACCCTCTACGACTTTGGCGGTTAACATTGAACTCATTTGTTTTGTTTCTAGGGTTTAAATCCTGGTTCAATTTTGGGGTAGATATTTATTTTGCCTGTCAAATTTTGGGATAAAGGTGTGTTGTTTGCGCTGAATTAATGCAATGAATAGATTGCATTAATCCTTATCTATTTTCTTGCTCCGTTTTTAAGATGAGTCGATTTCTTACCTGAGCAATGGATGGATTGAATACGTGATGTTTTGTCTGTCTTTTCGCTCACAATATGAACTGTGAACAAATGGCTGAATGGCCAACCCATTGTCTCTGTAATAAATATGTTGAGAAAATTGCTAAATGCTATATATATATGAAATAGTTGTGTATTAATCGTCGTTCTTTGTGTCTGATGGCAATGAAAATCCAATTTCTGTAAGTTGACCAGATCAGCCTTTGTCATATTAAAGATTTTTTATCGTGCCTCGTGGTCTTTTCTTGAAGGCGTTTTTACTTAAAGAGAATTCTTTTAGAATGTTCTGTAAGTTTGGCATTTACCAAATAATTAGTTGAAACGCTGTCTAAGCAATAGACAACAACCCCATCGAGTAGTCAGCATGCCTTGGCAAGAGCTTTTCTTCTGTAATTGTGGTGGGCGTTGATGTAATTGTGGTAGGCGTTGAATTACAAGTCTACTTGTGATTGACGTTGAATTATATAGGTCTAATGTTCATGGTCTGCACATTTTTGTGACTTGTAATTTTTTAGGTTGTTAGTGACATATTGGTTGTCTTTTTTCATTGAAATTATAGTGGCGAGATTTGATTACGAAGACATATACACTCACATATTTAGTTAAAACGTAAAATGAAAGGTAAAAAAAATACAAAAACGTCGGCAAACAAAAAGAATTTGAAATTGCTCTACTATTTTACAATTTATTTTCCATACAGACTTTTAAAATTAATATTCTACAAATACCCTATAAATTTATATCATTTAACAAATGTCTAGTTTGACAAAATAGTATTTTACAATTTATTTTCCATACAGACTTTTAAAATTAATATTCTACAAATAACCTATAAATTTATATCATTTAACAAAAGTCTAGTTTGACAAAATAGTTTTGAATTTCTACAAGTTTGAGTTTCAAAATCTTCCATCAATTTAGAAAACTATGTTTTTTTTTTTTTTTTTTTTCTCGAAGGTGGCAAAACCTATTAAACAAAATTCTTAATCAATTATATAAATAATTAAGTTTTTTAAAAGATCCTCCTTATCCATTTAAACAAAATTCTTAATCAATTATATAAATAATTAAGTTTTTTAAAAGATCCTCCCTTATCCATTTTTGGCGGCGACGCTCATGACTTTAAGTCTCTACTTTAGTTGCCACACGTTTTTAATTATGGAAAGGTCACTCAGAATATTCCTGACAAAGACGTTAATGAACTGACATGTAGACTGTTGCCCCACATTTTTAATTATGACAAGGTCATTGAGAATATTAATGACAAAGACGTTGATGAAGTGACATGTAGATTTGTTACCTATCCTTTTCATTCAATTTAAAAGTATTAATAACTTCTTAATAAAATCATTTTTATTTTTAAAAAAATTGTAAAAAATATTTTTTTATTAGGTAGAAAAAGAATTAACAAGCTATAATCAATTTCGGCCTGGAGTATGCCGTAAAACTGCTTCTACTTGGCTAAGAGCTCGTCTTCCTCGGACGTAAGGAAACAGGTTAACGGCCCAAGACCCAGAGGCATCTGGCAGGAGTGAGAGCCTGCTCCCGATTACGAACCACCAGCAGGGTTATGTCAGGTGGCGTGGTTTTCCTATTTAACAGTGATGAGTCATCCCAGCATTCGCGGATAGCAGCCAGAGATGGCTGTCCTCACTGTTGGTTTGACCCCTGAGTTGATAAGTTTTACCACCTTCAGAAAAAAAGAAAAAAAAAAAAACAAGCTATAATCAATTATAAATAATAATAAAATTATTTTTCTTAAAAGATTCTACATCATTATTTTGTTTGGTCTTTCCCGACCACTTTATTTACCACACACGATTTTAGTTGAAAAGGTACGGAGAATATCTTTCACACAGACTTAAACGTTGAGCACAAATTCTAATGCGTTGATGCGTACATTCGTTAACCGTCGTTTTCATACCTTTAAAAATAATAGCAACTTTTTAACAAAATCATTTTTTATTAACTTCGAAAAGGAAGTTTAAAAGAAAATCTTTTAACAAGATCAATAGCAACTTTTTAACAAAATCATTTTTTATTAACCTCGAAAAGGAAGTTTAAAAGAAAATCTTTTAACAAGATCAATAGCAACTTTTTAACAAAATCTTTTTTATTAACCTCGAAAAGGAAGTTTAAAAGAAAATCTTTTAACCAGACCGCTTTTATTCACTAGAAAAAACATGAGAACTACTAAATAAAATTGTAATCTAAGCATTCCATAGTGTGGATTAAGAGGGTCGGGCGCGGGCTGGTGTCGTGGGTTTCAAAATAAACCAAAGATGACCTTTCTGGAGAGTGCAATTTACGAAGAGATGACATCTGTTTTTCTGGCTTTTCAACTGATGCATGAGCAGAGCATGCTGTCGGAGTACGCAGGATGCAGTGGTTGCCTTGGAGTTGGTTGGATTGGTTGGAAGAGTCGCTTAAGCACCCAAAGCCACAAAACCGCCCAGTTTTTTCATGAAAATTGCTAAACCCCAAACCTTTGCGGTATGCTCTGCTTTCCTTACTGCAACTGCATTTACTACAGAGCGCAGTGCTCTGGTTTTGTTATTTTGTTCAGAGCAGTGATACAGTTTATCAGTAAATGTAATGCTGATTATCTCTTGTTATTTTGCACATAGCAGTGACATAAATGTGATGTAGATCTTCTCCTCGTGTTTGTGTAACAGACTCCATGGAAAGGAAAGGATCTCACGAATACAAACGAGCTCGCCAAGATAATCATGCTGCTAAGTGACTAGTTTTCTTCTAAAAATCTATTGAGAGGACGCCATTCTCTTGCAGCCCTCTTCAGTAAATGAGTGAAATAAGGTCATACCAAGTAAAATAAATACATATATAAAAGCGTCGCCACCAGGAGAGGTCACCGAAGTTTTTCAGCATCACTGGTGCGCTCAAAATTGTGCTAGTGTTTTGGTATTTAAATTTTATTTTAGAGGTCTCGTAAGTCAAAATTTCAGGCTAGTATAGTCTCTACAACACATAACCAGGAGAAAGCTTTCCATTATTTCAGATCTACACACGAAGGACCTGAAGGTTTCAGGCTGCTTCCCTCATCGGCGTTTGCATAGTAGAAGGTCTTTTTTCTTTCTAAACTGGAACGCTGGTCGAGCCTCTAATGCTATTGGATATGGATTTGGATTTCTCACCGTTGGTTCTGGGTATGTCTCTCGACCTAGAAGAATTCTGTTTAGAATTTATGTACTTGAGTTTTGTTTAGAATTTTCTTTTAGAGTTCAGTAGTACAGTCCTGTTTAGAGTTTCAAATTTGTAGTTGATTGGGTTAACAATTTTAGTTGGTTGGATTAAGTTTCATTTTTTTGCCACATTTTCAGGCTAGTTTGACAGAATTTCAATCTCGGTTCCAGATATATTGCTGTGTTTTATTCCTCACTCCTATAGTCTCTGGGTCATTGCTGCATTTTCCCTTTCAAATTGCCTTTCCATCTTGATCTTTACAACACATAACCAGGCGAGGAAAGCTTTTCAAATTGCCTTTCCATCTTGATCTTTACAACACATAACCAGGCGAGGAAAGCTTTCCATTATTTCAGACCTGCATATCATCATTATTGTCGGTGCCATGCCATGCCATGAGGATTGTTTTTTACTCTTTTTTTCCTACGTTTCAAGGTGATGGGAATCTTCTTCCTTAACTAGCCAACCAATGAAGTTCACCCCTGCTTTTCCATCCCGCTACTCATAATGATGAGTACTTAGATCAAATTTCTCTAGTCTATGACTAATTATAAATTATAGATTTGTTTTCCAATAATCTTTTTATTTTTATGGATTTGTTTGAGGTGGAAAGAAAAGTTTAAAAAATTGCATGGCAAGCAAGGGGTGGTTTTTTTGGTTTGTTTTTTGTTTTTAAATGATTTATTGCATTTGCATAGTAAATGTCCTTTTATAGGCGGTGAAAAGCAAGTGGTTTGTTTTTAATTATTAATTATCTATTGCATTTGCGATAACTATTATTTTGAATGCTTTTCAAATTAATGTACTTGTACTATTAAGTGTAAATTATAGCTCCAATAATAAGATATTGATTTGTTTTATAATAATTATTCTTCAACCGTTTGATGCATAAATGCATAAACAAAGTCATGTGACTCGACTCATTCTTTTATAAGCCAGGGCAGAATTAATGCCTTTCTAATTAATGGTTTCTTTAGATATTGATTGAATTGTTATTCTCAACATCATTTTAGTGTCTTGTATGGCCTTTTTCCCCCTAATTTAGTTTGGTGTATTAAAAGTAGCCCCTGCAAATGTTGACTCTGTTGTTCTACAATAATTGAATTAAGTGTGACTTTATTGCAAATTCGATATTTAAGATTAAATTAATATAATCTAATTTTATTTTCTCATTGTGCAATTCAACCATCTTTGTGCATGGCAGTAGGACCGATCATGCAATTAGGAAGGAAACCCCAAGTTTGGAACTCTCGTCGTGGTTTTTCTACCCCTTCAAGGCGTCTCACGGTAGGTACACACATTACCCTAGCCCCACCCACATATAACCAAAGATTTATTTTATTTTACATAAGAATAAATTTGATTGATCATTTTGTTATTATTATTTTATTTTTCTACTCTAATTATTTATTAGTATTAATGGGATGGGGTTAAATGATTAAGGTGGGATATTACCATGTGCATACTTAATTATTAATGTAAATGAGTAATATAATCCTTTAGACCACTCACAAATTTAGATATAGTGTGAAACTTTTGTGTATACGTAAGAAATTTACATATAGTATGAAACTTTAGTGTATATTTAAGAGACATGTTAAATTTAGTTTTCTTTTTTGATAAAAAATTATATTTAATTATTTTAAAAGTTTAAACATTTATTAGCTTATTGTCGCCATGATGAACCGTTTGTATAGTAGGGCCTATATAGACGTCTTCCATGGGACATGGGTCCCCATCATGTATGCCGTTGCCACCAAGGGTACAGTTTTCAACTGGGCCAGCATCTTAGCTTCTGCATTAAGGACCAATATAGTAGTAGCTAAGCAGCCCGAGACAGACCAACCATCAGAGTTTTATATGGCCTCATACCTCCTAAACGTAGTTTGCGCAAGGTGTCATTTTGACCACTAGAGCTACAACTGGACCACAACTGCAGTAGAACCTATACATCAACATTACAAATTTTTTGGAACCCTGGCTATAAGGGTATGCTCGATACCATCTCTAAATCGTTTATCGCCTTGTTATATCAAGTGCTTTTAGGGAAGAACCCCCTTGCATGTCGAAAAGAGCCATGAAGACTATCACTAAGGTGGTGCATTGGTTCCCAATCCGGGAGGGGACATTCATTAGAGTTTTTGGTTCTTATAAGACCCCTCACGCACTTCCTCGATTCGCCACAGATAGAGTACTCATGCAGGAAGTGTGCTACTTGATGATCCAAGGCTTTTCAAAGACACTAAGAAAAGGAAAGAAGAAGCCTTGGCCCACATTCCCTCTCATTATCAGGGCTTACACAGTTGAAAACTTCAAGGAAGTGGAGGCAGAAGCCAAAGAGGTAAAGGGGTATCATTTTGTGACTCTGAACCATTGCACCTATGACCCCGAAAGGGTAGTAGCGGCTCATTGCAAAAGGGCCAACTTCAATTGGTTGTATCCACATTCCAAGCATGCTCACGAAGATAAGATCAGGGATTGGTACCATGTTGCTAGGGAACTCAGCCCTAGTGAGCAACAAGAAAGAGATGACGAGCAACCTGAACATTCCGAGGCAAACTTGAGCCTTCAAGAGAGATTAACTTCTCTAAAGATGAAGAAAGAGCAACAAAAGGCGACAGGGAAGGTCAAGAAACACAAGGATAAAGAGATGGAAGATCTCCCAAGCGACCAAGATGAAGGGGAAGATGATGAGACATTGGAACATAGGAATGCAACCTTGGCAAGGAAAAAAAAGAGATCAAAAGGAAAAGAAAAGAAGAACTCAAACGATCGTAGGATTTAGGTGACCAACAACCGGAGGACCAACTTGAGAAAAGGAAGTGACTTGAGGAAGAAGACAAGAAGAAGCAACTAGAAGAGGAACGATTTAAAAGGCAAGAAGAACATAAAGCCAAAGAAGAAGAAGAGAGAAAGAAGTTGGAGCAAGAATGAAAAGAGCAAGAGGAGAGACGTAGATAGGCCGAGGAGTTCATGAAGAAGTAGGAGCAGGAGGAACAAGAAAAGAAGAAACAAGAAGAGGAACAAAGGAGGAGGGCAGAGCAGGAAAAGAGTAGAGAAGATGAAGAGAAATTAAAGAAGCAACAAGAAGAGGCCTACAAGAAAGCTCAACAGGAATCCGAATAACAACAACAGTCCAGTGAGAAAGTTGAGCTACCTTCGCTGGATGTTACCCCGTCTACTCCCATCACCGGAGGACACCTTCCTCTCAAGGAACTAGGCATTCCTGACGAGGCTGAAGATGAAGTGTTAGACCTGACCAAACTCACTTTTGATCAAGTCAATTTCAAGATCATGCAGGAAGGGAGAAAGTTTTATGCTAGGAACCTTGCAGAGCCTCTATCTGTGACCACGGAAAAGGAAATTGTCCTAGATAACACAATTAATCCTGAGATGATCACCTCCGCCGGGACCGCTTTTGTGACTGCAACTAAGCTGAATGTCGGCAGGATGAGCAAGCAAATCGTGGAACTCCAAAACAAGCTTTAGGCATCCGAGCAGAGGGTCGTGAAAGCAGAAGAAGATAAAAGGAGAATGGAAGAAGAAAACGCTACACTTCGCTTGATTCATTCCAGCACGAAGGAGTTACAGGCCGCGATCAAAGATGAAGCTAAAACCTTTGGGGGAGCCATGGCGATGGTTTATGAGGAGATGTCAAAACTTCATCATACTGTGGCCCCAATTCTAGCCATACAAACTAACACAAAAGAAAGGTATGCCATGCTAAAGGAGGTCATCACAACTTTGAATAACATTCATGAGTGGACCACCAAGTATCCAGAGGCACTGAGAGTACTCCTAACAAAGGTATGCCATGCTAAAGGAGGTCGTCACAACTTTGGATAACATTCATGAGTGGACCACCAAGTATCCAGAGGTACTGAGAGTACTCCTAAGGAGAGTATACCAAGATTCACCTAAGGAGATGTTAAAGTGTAATCAATTATCTCTGTTCATGAGCTATGAACACTGTTCTATCACAAAACTCCTGTGTGGATGAAGCTGATTCGAAAGAGGAGGTTGTCCGCATACATAAAATTTACCTTTCAACGAATAACCATGTCCCTTAAGTGTAGGCCGACATGAAAAAGAGCTTAGGTCGGCTTAATGACCAAATTAATTTCCTTATCTTTAAAAATTCATATCTCTTAGAATATTTGGAGTTTCGGGGCATGTGATAGCTCATTAGAAAGCTAAAAATATGCTCTAAAACATGGCATAGATATCATGTTCAGATGCTGCCTCTAAAGAGTGAGAAATATGTTTTTATGTGTCTGGTCAATAGATGGTGGAGAAAAAATAGAGGATAGTGGAAATTCTTCATGGATGGGCTTCATGTCATCAAGGGAATCTTTCATCATTAGGATCATAAAGTGTGGTCATCAAGGTGAGGTAAGGACATGTCCTTCATCAAGTATAGTCATCAAGGTGATCATCTCGTCTTCACCAAGTGTGGTCATTCATCATTTGGAACCAGGCATCTCAAGAATATTTGCCATCTCGGCTAGTGGCATATTGACATCAATGACAACCTAGATTAACAATCCCCCCTTTGTCATTGATGGCAATATTTTTGCCCTTTCAACATTCTCTCTCCCTTTGACATCAATGGCAAACGGGGTGCCCAAGTACTCCCCCTGTCAAGCTACGTTTTTTTCTTTACGAATAGTAGTTCTTCATAGGTATATTATTCCCCCTGTCATGATGCTCTTCTTTCTGGCAATGTGGTTCATGATGAATGTGCTTACATTCCTTTATGTGAAGAACCAACTCCCCCTGTCTACACAACCTCCTCCAACTTAGGAAAGATTACTTGCTTAGTGATCAAGTGGAAGACATCTTCAACAATAGTCCATTGGATAGATAAGAGATCATGTTCTTCAATGGAGTGTTCTTGATAAATGATCTATTAAAGAATGATTGACAATATAGCTCATCAAGGATTTCATAAGGCTCATTCACGGATGGCTTCTGCAAGAATTCTTAATCATCATAAGCTCCCCCTAACTGTATGCATGGTTTTCCTACAACATGTGTAGTTGGCTAGAGTGTTCAAGGGACTTCCGGATTCAATCTGCTTCCTTCTCCATACTTGTATAACTTTCTTCTCTAGCATGGTTCTTCCTTGTGTAGGGGCCCAAGTCAAGTTACAATCACGTGACATATGTCCAATGTTATGACACTTGAAGCACTCTATGTTGTTCATGAATAAGAATTCATGACTTCTTCTTGCAAAATTGCTTCTTAGAGATTGACGGGGACCATTATATGCCCTACAATCTTTGGCCATGTGTCTAAAGTTTGTACAAGCATAACAATAACCAAGAAATATACTTTGGTACTTGGGAGATGGAGATTTCCTTGATGTACTTCTGAAGTCTTTCTGCCTTGAGATACTTTGATGATAACCATTGCTTCTTGCATCCTTGGCACCATCTGCATTTCTTCTTGGAGTAGGATTTCTTCTAATGTCAATTTGACTCTTGCCTTTGCTGGAATTGGGAGCATCAATATTTCTTTTTGGCTTCCTCACATCCTTGTTGTTTGAAGCATTAGGGTTTGCATCATTCTTGCTTGAGGATTCCCCTGCATAGCCAAGATCTGATTTATCAAGGGGAGACCTTTGATGACTTAGAATGTCATCTAGGGTTTAAGAACTTTTAAAGTTCTTATTCAGCAAGTCAACTTCCTTTTTAAGAAAGACTATTTCTTCTTTCAACTTTTCACAATCTTCATCTTTCATAACTAGTTGCTTCTTCATTTCTTCCATCATCTTTGTTACTTCATGTCTTTCGATTTTTAGAGAAATGACATTCGATTTTAGTAGGAAAATCTCTTCATCCTTTTCTTTTAGTTGACATGTCATAGTATTTCTTTCCTTTTCTGCTTCATCAACTTGTCTTTCTATGAATGCCAAAGTTTCCATTTGCTTCTCAGCTCCTTGTGCTTGTTTCCTTGCTTCTTCTATTTGAGATCTAAGGGAGGAGACCTCTTCCTTGTATTGACCAATCTCTGGTTCAAGTTTGTTCAAGCTCTCGTGCCTTTGTTCAAGGTAGCTTGACAAGGTATATTCCCATTTATTTGCCTTATCCAATTGATTTGTCATGGATATGACTTCTTCATGATGCTTTCTCTTGTTTTGATGAAACTCTACCTTAATCTTGGTGAGCTCCTTATCTCTTTCTTGTACTTGAAGCTTGACAAGGTCAACTTCCTTCCTTGCCTTGTCCTGGTCACCAACTTGTGCTTTCTTCTTAAGTTCCTCATTTTTGTTTTTCAAATTGTAAATCTCTTCTATGGCAGCCATAAGTTTAGTGAGGAGATCTTCTTCATTCTCTTCATCTTCTACGTCTTCTTTAGCCTTGATGTTATCACTCTTACCTTCAGCTTCCTTGATGGGCTCTGGATTTCCTTCTTGTTTTCCATCATTTTCTTGACTAGAGATCATTGTCAACGCTCCTTTTGAGTGAAGATCATGAAGTTTATCCCATATGCCTTTTGCTGACGAACATTTTTCAAAATTGGTCTTCATAGAATCAGGTAGCCCGTTCAAGATTGCTTTCATTGCTCTTGTATTATGTTCCTTGGATTCTTGATCCATCATGCTATCAGCAATCACCGATTTCTAGACTTCAATGCCTTGAGTCTTTAAGAAATTCCTCATTCTTGCCTCACATATATCAAAGTTTCCATTGAACAATGGAGCCTTCACAAATTGATTGACTTCAATTTCGGTGTTTGAGGGAGACACATCTTTAGGAGAATTGGAGACTTTCTTCCTTGGCTTCGCCATTTTTGTTCTAATGATCAACCTTCAAGCTGTTAGGCTTTGAGTGAAGGTACTGGCTCTGATACCAATTGTTGGAAATACTAAGAGGGGGGTGAATCAATATTTCTTTTCAATTGTGACTTTTACTAGTTAGATCACTTATATTTAGAACACAAAATGAACAATAAGAATAAATGCTTTTATTAATTTCTTTAATAAATCAAGTACAATGTATATAGGGCTCCAACCCTAGATGAAGACACCGACCTTCAATCACCCAGGCTCCAACCTGTTGACAAGCACCAACTTGGACTTTTGTTAGGCTCCGACCTCTAGGGCACCAACCCTATCTTGTCAAGGCACCAACCTTGCGTTTAGAGGCTCCAACCCCTAAGGCACCAACCCTTCTCTGGTACTGGCTCCGACCTGGTTTCTTGAGGACACCGATCCTCTAGGGCTCCAACCCTATCATCCAAGGCACCAACCTTGTCTTTTCGAGGCTCCAACCTCTTGGGCTCCAACTCACTACAATACTTCGTCAGGATATGTTTGGTAGTAATTCACGGCTCCCAAAATCTTCTTCATCGAGACCTGTCAATCATCAGCTTCACTGTAGTATTCCACTTTACATCATCAATGGCAACCTTGTCAATTGGAAGGTATCACCACCGCACTTCATCGTACCCAATCAAATCCTCCAAGTTTACTTCATGATGACTTCAGCTCAACATCATGTCTCTAAGGATGTTTACAAGGCTTCTTCAAGCCTTACTCATCCACACATCACAAGTTCCAGGTGACTGTTCTTTTCACAGGTCAATGAACTTCAGACCCAAGCTTCAATCTTCCTATGAGCAATAATCCTTCACTGCATCAGACCAATGTTCAAAATATCACACTGCCTAATGCACCATGCTGCACCAAGACTTTAGCAATGATAATCCTTGCACCACACTACGCCACTGTCCAACGCACCATGCTGCATCAAGACTTCAGCAATGACAATCCTTGCACCACACTACACCATTGTCCAACGCACCATGCTGCACCAAGACTTCAGCAATGACAATCCTTGCACCACACTACACTATCCAACGCACTATACTGCACCAACTTCAATTCTGCACTGCTCCAAACACCAAACTATACCACTGATCAGTCTTCACACTTCCCAAGAAGAGTTAGCACCACACTGCACCAAGTCTGCACCAACTGTTCAAAGAAGATCACACTGTACTTTTTGAAGTTTATCATTGTTCTTGAGATTATAGCACCGTGGTACTAAGGCAAGGTGTAGTCCCGAGCGTTCAATAGATCTGAGCTCCAAGCTACCAACAAGGTCTGCAACTTGTAGTTCAACCACAGGTCTGTACAAATCTGACCCTTCACGCACTTCTGAGCCCCCAC
Organism: Pinus tabuliformis; assembly: GCA_031772625.1. NCBI lineage: Eukaryota > Viridiplantae > Streptophyta > Pinopsida > Pinales > Pinaceae > Pinus > Pinus tabuliformis. The sequence continues at coordinate 1,143,861,619 of CM062820.1, read as the reverse complement.
TGTTGTATATTATCCATAGTCCTAGCTTCAATTTTACTGATCCATGGATATATATATATATATATATATATATATATGCCACAAATAGGTTTGTCCTTCACGAGTTCTACCACAGTGCATCGAGATTCACCACAGGTTCTCCGAGATTCACCACAGGTTCACCGAAATTCACCACAACTATACCAAGATTCACCTCAGGAGATGTTAAAGTGTAATCAATTTATCTTTGCTCATGAGCTATGATCACTGTTCTATCACCGAACTCATGTGTGGATGAAGTTGATCTGAAAGAGGAGGTTGTCCACACACACACACACACACACACACACATATATATATATATTCGGCTTAATGACTAGATTAATTTCCTTATCTTTAAAAATTCATATCTCTTAGAATATTTGGAGTTTCACGGCATGTGATAGCTCATTAGAAAGCTAAAAATATGCTCTAAAAGATGGCATAGGTATCATGTTCAGATGCTACCTCTAAAGAGTGAGAAATATGTTGTTATGTGGCTGGTCAATAGATGATGCAAAAAAAATAGAGGACAGTGGAAATTCTTCATGGATGGGCTTCATGTCATCAAGGGAATCTTTCATCATTAGGATCATCAAGTGTGGTCATCAAGGTGAGGTAAGGACATGCCCTTCATCAAGTATAGTCATCAAGGCGATCATATTGTCTTCACCAAGTGTGGTCATTCATCATTTGGAATCAAGCATCGAAAGAATATTTGCCATTTCGGCTAGTGCCATATTGACATCAATGACAACCTAGATTAACAGTTGGTAGGATAGAATTTGCTCATTTTGTTGAAAATAGCAAGATAGATTAGAGTAGGATAAATTAGCGACCTGAAGAGTCATAAGGAAGTCCAAAAGTCATTAGGATGTCGAAGGTCATGAGGAAGGCCAAGGGTCAAGGGTAGACCAAAAGTCACCCTCTTTTCTATAAATACGACCTCATGGCATATTGTAAAGGATTTTTAGGTTGGGACTTATTTTGGTACATATTGTTTTGAGAACTTGTGCTCTTCTAATAAATGCAAGGAGTAATAGTTGTTTTCCACTATTGGATTGGATGAATACTTTATATTGCGATGCCATGGATATTATTAGCTCGATGAATCAAAGGTTCCTATGAGCTTTTGATGTGCAGTCTCCTCATGTATCTTCTTGTGCTATGAATCTTGTTTGCAACACATGGATGGTATATGATATGCTAACTCTATGCTTATGTTGATGAATTGTTTTATTGATATTGGCATAATTTTATTGTAGGTTGTGCACTCACTTGTGTTTGTTAATGCTTAGCCATTTTGAACTCATTCATAGTTGTTAAGTGTATTCTTTAGATATGCGTGATCTTATTTGAAGTTTTGCTAACAATGCTTTACTTAAGATTCATGTTTTGAAGTTCTAATATTGCTATTTATGGTATTCGTGTTATGGAACATTCATCAGTTACTCTCTTGTGTTTGTTGAAGTTTATGCATTCTGCCTAGTCGGTATTCCACTTTTCATCCAAAGCAAACCTCAACCACCTGTACGACAGCCGGGCCTACATACCGGACGGGATCCCTAAATCAAATGGTGTAGGGTCTAATTGGGATTTTGCACTGGGGAGATCCCCTTGCCTTTGGCAATGAATTCCAACCCGTTAACAAATTTGGCGCTAGAAGGAGGGCCAGATGGACGACACCAACACACGCCCTCGCACAAAAATATAACAAGAAGCTAGTAATCAACCCCGTCCTGCTTCCCCTGAAACATCTCTTCACCCCACCTTTGGCCCGCCTTTTGGGAATCTCTAGCTCGGGGACTCCCAACCTCCCCCACTTGAGGTCACCTCGGTAGGGGAGGAAGCTTCTCTCTATGAAGTCACGTATGATCAGTTGAGGGCCTTGGGTCCTATTACCCATCAATTTGCCAGAGGTCTGAAGTGCATCCTCGCCACTAGCTCCTTGCCTAATCTGCGCACATACAAACCTCACCATACTTGTCAAGGCATCTTGGTTAATTCGGTATTGTATCTGATTGGGATGATTTTGGATGATTATGCGGATGCTGTAGAAAGGCTCTCGATTGAAGGGTTGGAAAGCCCCCAAGCATCTGAAAGAGAAGGCCCAAGAAACACAGTCACAGGGGGTAACAATCAACTGTGACAGGAAGAGACACGGGAAAATAATCAACTGACGCCAGAGGATACTCAAGTCAACAACCAACCGTTGAGGGGAAACATTGAGGTGCCCCTGGGGTAGGGAAACGAGGAGAATATTAGAAATTGCATTAATTGTTACAATGTTGATCCTCCCTGTAACAAGCGGCTTTTCAGGTTCCTCAGGAACCCGTGAATTTCAGAAATATTAGGAACTTCCGAGACTTAGGACACTTGAGAGTTCCTCGGGGTAATGTCAAACAACCACCCCACACCAGTGGGGGCTTGGGCACTGAAAGTGATTATGAGGAAAATGCCAATCATGTCCTATTTCCTCCACCACCGAGAGGCAATCGACAATAACCTTTACCTTGGATAGCTTAGTTCCCTTTAGGTATCCAAGGCCCCCTCCATGATATGCCTCATAACCCTGAGAAACACCTTACGAAGTTTGACCCGAAGAGGGAACCACGACTGAGGACCATATTAGCAATATTTACCTAGCCTTGCGAATGTTGAAGGTGCAATATGATGATGTAGCTTGCAGGCTTTTACCTCACACCTTCGAAAATAAAGTTGCAACCTGATATCTCTCCTTGCCTGTGGCATCAATCCAAACTTGGGAGGAGTTCCAGAAAACATTCCTCGAGAAGCTTTCGGAAGACAAGACACCTTCCATGCTCTTGACCGAGTTGAGCACATTGAAGTGTCATAAGAAGGAAAAGGTAAAAGATTTTAACCAACGATTTACTACCATCTTGAATAAGTTTCCAACGGATGTGACTCTCAATGATTCTATTACAGTTGACTATTATATTAGAGCCCTCCCACAAGATATCACTGTGTTTGTCAAGCGTGAAGCCAAAGCCACCTTAGTGGAAAATTTTGTGGAAGCTCTTGCGGTGGAGAAAGATTTGTTGTCTATAGGGGCCCTTGAGCACGACACTCGAGAGGAGTCTAAGTCATCAAGCAAGAAATCCCAAGCCTCGACTAGCAATTCTAGTGATAAAGACAACGATTCCTTTTTGGAGGGGTTAGCCAAGTCCTTGAAGCAATTAACGAATGAGGTCTTTGAATTGAAAAGGAAGACCAACAAGACCTCTTCATGCAGTAAACAGGCTAAACCTTTCTTCCGAAAGACCAGTAATCCTCCCACGAAGTCATCTTAGGGCTCTAATACAAATTTCAATGTGGAAGAGCTGGGAAAGGATAATTTCTGCACTTTCCACCAAGCCTCTCATTCCGAGAAGACTTGCCTGCAATGGATCCACAACATGACTGGTGTGGTGATCTAGCTCTTGGAAGATCAAGCCATGGGAAAGGATGAGGAAGAGGCTAACAATCCGGAAGAAGAAACCACACCTCTAGATGAAAACATGTCTTCCGCTGTTCTAACATTCGAAGTCATCCGCGGGGGAGATGTTCAATCCCTTCAAGAAGCTAATGTAGGGGACACTCCCCCCCAAGGCCTCCAAAGACCTACAACCTCAGGAGCAAGGGGCCAATATCAGACTCTACCCTGGAAGAGAAGAAGAAGGCATTATTGAGGAGGATCCTTTCTCCTAGCAATTCAAGTCAGCCATCCACCCCCGCTCCTAAGGGTTCGTCTAGCCAAAGCCCAAAGGATGCTTCAGCAAGTGGTAAGGGGAACTCATCCACACCCGGAACCTTGACCAAGTTCGTCGTATCCCCTTCACTCTCAGAGACATCCCCGGAGGGCACTGTACCTTCGGACTTGGGGTATAACATTTTCAAAGATATGAAGAAGATGCGAGCCAACATTTCACTTTATGAGCTTGCGAAGCTAGCCAGCCAACGCGAACTAATTGTTAAAGATTTCGCTACCTCATCTTCAACCAGCAAGGCCGCTTCTTTGACAAAGACTAGCTCTCATAGTCAGTCCTGAGCCTCAGTGGACCTCCAAGCTATTGTTAACGCTGCAAATGCAAATTCGAGAGGTTCGACTCCCTCATTCCTTTTAACTTTCAAAATCTTCAACTATAATGTGCACAATTGCCTTGTCGACTCCGGTGCGTCAACCAATGTCATGCCCTTATCGGTGTGCGAGAAGAAAAACATTCAACTGGAGAAGATAAATGCCAAGATCATCCATTTGGATAGATCTCAAGTCCCCGCCATAGGTGAGCTAAACAACATGATAATCAGGCTATCCTTCGACTCTAGGGTACACCAATGCATCGACATATTTGTAGTCGACATCCCAGAAGCATATGGTTTGCTGCTCAGTAGGGACTGGTCGAGTAAACTCCAGGGGTATTTTGCCACAGATTGGTCCCACTTGTGGTTGCCTTACAAAGGCAAGAACAATCAGATTAGAGTTAACAGTGAACCCTACATGACGCACATGGTCAAGGATCTTAAGGGCTCAAATGAACCCATTAGTTTTGCTTAGGAAGAATTGGGAATGTGTTTTCTGGAAGCATAATTTGGGTGTTATTAAGCCTTGCCATCACCCATCCCACCTGATACATAGTTGGAACTTTTGTCTTACCCTCCAGCTGATGCTAATGAAACTTGTACTATAGATGTAAATACTCTAAAGGCAGATATGACCAGCATTGAAATCTGGACTGTATATTATGACAGGTCCAAGACTCACGATGGAGTGGGCGCAGGCTGCCTCCTCGTGGACCCCAAAAAAAACAAATTTTTAATTTCTTGTAGGTTAGAATTCCAATGCACTAATAACACTGTGGAGTATGAGGCGCTGATCCTCGGGCTTAAGAAAGCCATTGCCCTGAAGGCCGAATGTTTGAAGCTGATCAGTGATTCTGAAATCATTACAAGATAGGTATGAAACTCGATTCATTGTCTGTCACCACACCCAAAAGATTATCAGCAAGAGGTATGGCGTTTGATCAGTTCTTTTAAAGTTTTCAATATTAATTATGTTCCTAGGTTCAATAACATAACTGCTGATACTCTAGCTAATGCCGCAACTAGGTTTACACCTTTAAGGGATGGATTTTCAATTTAAATTATTTATAAACCTGTTGTCCCAGATAATGTAACCAATTTGCGCATTTTCAATGATGATCAATAGATATTGGATTTTATGGAAAATGTTAAAGTGTTTAAAGATGCAGTGATAGAAGAGGAAGAACATGAAAGAACCCTACTAGAGGAAGCAAATGAGTGTAAGGGAAACCCTATGCCCAAAGGTGTGGTGACACTGGAAAGATTATTTGATTTGCAGAACCGTTTCGGGGGCCCACTGAATACCAAAACGCAAAGTTCCACACTTTCGCATGAGTAAATTAACCTTGGGACTGAGATTGACCCCAAATTCATCAACCTGGGTGTTGGGTTTTCTCCTGATGAAAGGCAGCCCTCATCAACTTACGCAAGAAGTATTGTGACGTATTTTCTTGGACGTGTGATGACCTGAAGACGTATGACACTCGGATCATTCAACTTGTTATTCTTAAGAAAGAAGGGGTCAAACCATTTCAACAGAAATTGAGGAAGGTGCATCCCACGTTAGAACCCCTCATTCAAAAGGAGCTGAAGAAATTGTTGGACGCACATATTATCTTCAAATTCAGGCACTCTACATGGGTCTCAAACCTTGTTCTAGTATGGAAAAAGTTCGTTGAAATTTGGTTGTGCGTAGACTTCGGGAATCTCAATCGGGCTTCGGACAAGGACAACTACCCAGTTCCCTCCATGGAATAGATTCTTCAAAATGTTTCCGGGTTGGAAATGTTTTCCTTGCTCGATGGTTTCTCCGGGTATAACCGGGTGCTGGTGGACGAACCGGACCGGTTAAAGACCACCTTCAGAATGAAGTGGGGAATGTTCGCATTTCGACGTATGCCCTTTGGACTTATCAATGTCGGAGCAACATTTCAGAGGCTGATCACTGATGGACATTGCTTTTAAGAGATTTGATGGGTCAAAGCGTGGTTGTTTATTTAGATGATGTCACGGTATTTTCAAAGAGGAAATCCGACCACCTTCACCATCTTAAGCAGATCTTTGAGCAGTGCCAAAAATATGGGATTTCACTCAACCCCAAGAAGAGCATATTCGCAGTTTCAGAAGGAAATCTTCTTGGGCAAATCATCACCGATGGTGGAACCACCCTCGATCCTAATCGTGTGAAAGCTATCACGCAAATCCCTTTTCCTAGTGGCAAAAATGGTATGCAATCCTTCTTGGGTAAAATCAATTTTCTTCGCAAGTTTATCTTAGATTTTGCCCAGATTGTCAAGCCCTTGCAGAATATGATAAATAAGGACTCAGTATTCAAATGGAACCAAGAAGAGAAGGAAGCATTCGATCGTATCAATAAATCTATCGTTGAAGCACCTTCCCTCTACAACACTGATTTCAACAAGGACTTCATCCTGTACACTTTCACCTCAATTTCGTCCTTAGCTGCCATGCTTACATAGAAGGATAGTAAGAATGATGAGCGAGCCTATATACTTTATAAGCACGAGACTACAGGGCACATAACTCAACTACCCAAACAAATGTAGGTGTGAAAATTCGACTAACCCCGAATCCTACTACAACAACTGATAATGTTTCTTTTATTTGTTAAATTAATCAACCAAATTATTTGCAGTTTCCTACGACAGATATCGAAACATATACTTTGCAGCCTTCACAAAATAAATACTGCGGAAGAAATAAAAACACTGGAAGAATAGATGCACACACACAATAAAACACCATTATTTTTGGACCAATGTCCCTGGAAAAACCCAACTTGGGAAAACCGGTGCAACAACTAAGGGTTTTATTATTATGCAGTAGTAAATCTGAGTACAAATCTATGGAAGCTCAAATCTAGCTTTCGATACAGAGAAACTGACTGACAAAATTATAGTGCGAAAAATATCACTTCCACCGGTGATCTGACACTGACCTTAGCTCAAGATGAGTTGCTCCTTGCTGCCTCTTCACTACCTCCGTGTCACCCTACGCAGATCTGTGTCAGCCTTGCTTGGACCAACGTCTCTGTCACTCTGTTGATCAACTACTGTTCTGGAAACTCGATCTTCTGGCCTTCGTGCTCCCACTCCGTCTTCTGCCACTGAATCTCGACTTCTCAGCAAAATACGGATCTCCCTCTGAAGCTCTGCACTGCCTCTTAGCACTGTGTCGGCCTCTCTGTGGAGTACGCTGTCTCTCTGCTATGCACTCACCGAACTGGAAAAACTTCCTTCCAACCTTACTATCCCTGCCCCACTCTCACTGCTTTGAAACCACTGAATCACCTCCGGTAGCACACAACTGCTACTGTGGAGTTTGATTTTCTAGCAATATCAAATTCCTGGTGGCTCTAAGTGTGTTCTCCAACCCCCATCGAATTTCTTCTTATAATCTCTCGTTGAGACATCAACGACCAAGATTAAAACATAATCGATGGCTAAGATTAACTAGAACTCTATCCATCTCTTCTTCTATAAGCTTTCACCATGACTCAATTAATACCTTTTAATTAATCAGTTTTCCTAAGTTTAGACTTAGCCACCATTAAAAAAAGATTAATTATTTTAATTAAGTCGTCTCTAGGTGGAATTTCTAGAAACGATTTCTGGGTTTTGGAGAATACATGTATTCTAGCCTCTCCACCAAATTTCGTGGCTAGAACACAATCGATGCTACAAAAATTAATAGTCCCCATTAGCGAGGAAAGTGTTCTAGCATTGCAACCCACTGAAGCAACACCCTGTCTTTGCACCACCTCCTGTTACGTTGCTACCCACCAACTACTGTGCAACTTTGATAAAATGTTGCATCCGTGTTGCTGCTGGCGGTGCTGAACTACTGCCAACACTGCGTCTGCACTGCAACTCCCTCTCCATCTGTTGTCGCTGCAACTGCAACAACTGCAACGGAAAAACACCCAAAATACTCAACCAACTGTGGTTAGTATGATGCATCTGTCACCCGAGTCCTGACTGCTACTAGACTTTGCGTTGTCACTGAAGCCTCTGCACTGCCGTTGTCTGTGCCAACTGCACTGCTGCCAACTCTGCTCTGCGCTGCTCAGTATCTGACTGCTACTAGCTATTGCATTTGTCACTCTGGCACCTGACTGCACCAACTGCCATTGGTCCATCCTGCTACTGCATGCTATGGGCTCCTGTAGCAAGGTATTGATTCATGAGGTGGACCTCCTCAAGAATCCTACCCATCTTGTAGTTCTCTGGGGCTACAAAACCAAATCACCCCACCTCATTCCTGGAGGTATATCGGTGATCATGGCAAACTCTTCCTCCAGTTTGGAGGACAGCCTGTCAATCTCTGTGGATGCAGCCTACTGATCCTGCTTCTCCTCCTTGTCCTTCTTTCTAAGAGGACATTGAGTGTTGTAGTGGTCAATCTCACCACACTTGAAGCACTTGATCTTGGAAACGTCCTTCTTCCTCCTGCGCTGCTCCTGCTTCCCCTTAGATGCGAGGGCCACATCCTTCCTCTTCCTTTGCTTGCTTCATCCCGCTGTTGTTGCTGCTGCTAATGGTGGTGCTTTTCACCAAATCTTGCCTCATCTCCTGCTGTTGCAGATCAACCTACATACGATCCCAATCTGGCAGTTTTTCTCTGCCTAGTATACTCTGGAAGAAAACTTGCCATTCTTTGAAAACGTTGTTCAGAGCTAACCGCACCAATTTTGTAGGCTGGGGTGCTGACCCTACTGAAGACAGCTGGTCCCGGACATCTTGAAGCCTAGTAAGGAAGGGGTCTATACGCTCCCCTTTCTGCATCCTCGTGCATCTCAACTTCTCCTCAAGATACATCTTTCGTTGCTCGGAAGATCCTTCGTATAGTGTAGCAAGTGCCTCCCACATCTGTCGGGCAGTATCTTTGCCAACTATGTGAGATACCACGTGATCTCGAACCCCATCAAGAATTAGCCTCTTTACTTTCACCATCTCCTTCTTGTACTTCTTAAGCAGATCTGCATCTGCGGGTAGAACTACCAAACTATTGATGTAATTCTTGAGATCGTGTTCATCTAGAAGGCAGGAAATTCAAGCCTTCCAGATCACATAGTTGGAGGCTCCCTCCAATAGATTTTGATCTCTCAACCCTGCTGATGACATCTCTAAAGAAAGGTTGAATTCCTCCTCTTCTCCTTTGTGTAGCTTCTGCCCAGCTATTCACACTCCCTTATGGAGTGAGAAACTCTGTACACAACTACTACTGCTCTGCTAGGAAAATTTGAGCTTCTGTGCTAGAAGTTCCTTGAGGAAAGAAATTCCCTCAGTGTGTGCTCTTCCTCCCTCCTGACGCTATTTTGCACTAGCAAAAAATCTGCATCCTACCTGAAGATCTGCTTTGCAAGGAAACTGTTGGTACTCCCTCTGCCTCTGTCAATTTTTGATCTGGAAAATTTAGTTTCTTTGTCGATTCTCTTAGAGAAATGAATTTTCTTAAAAACTGACCCTCTTGGCCCAAGGTATTGCGTTGCGTTAGTGGGTTTTGAACTGTTGCCTTTGCAGAGATTCGAACTACCTCCTTCCTTTTGCGCTGAGCTCTCCGGCTTACGTTTTGTGCTGTGATACCATGTGAAAATTCGGCTAATCCGAATCCTACTCTAGCAACTAATAATGTTTCTTCTATTTGTTAAATTAATCAACCAAATTATTTGCAGTTTCTTACAGAAAATATCGAAACATATACATTGCAGCCTTAACAAAACAAATACTGCGGAAGTAATAAAAACATGGGAAGAATAGATGCGCACACACAATAAAACACCATTATTTTTGGACCAATGTCCTCGGAAAAACCCAACTTGGGAAAATCGGTGCAGCAGCTGAGGGTTTTATTATTATGCAGTAGTAAATCTGAGTACAAATCTATGGAAGCTCAAATCTAGCTTTCCATACAGAGAAAATGACTGACAGAAGTCTAGTGAGAAAAATCTCACTTCCACCAGTGATCCGACACTGACCTTAGCTCAAGATGAGCTGCTCCTTGCTGCCTCTGTGTCACCCTACACAGATTTGCGTCAGCCTTGCTTGGACCAACATCTCTTTCACTCAACTGCTACTCTGGAAACTCGATCTTCTGGCCTTTGGGCTCCCACTCCGGTTCCTACCACTGAATCTTGACTTCTCCTCAGCAAAATATAGATCTCACTCTGAAGCTCTGCGCTACTTCTCTACAATGCGTCAGCCTCTCTGTGGAGTACATTGTCTCTCTGCTATTCACTCACCGGATTGGAAAAACTTTCTTCCGGCCTTACTATCACTGCCCCTCTCTCATTGCTTCAAAACTACTAAATCACCTATGGCAGCACATAACTGCTACTCTGGAGTTCGATTTCCCAACAATATCGAATTCCTGGTGGTTCCAAGTGTGTTCTCCAACCCCCATCAAATTTCTTCTTATAATTTCTCGTTGAGACATCAACGACCAAGATTAAAACATAAATGATGGCTAACATTAACTAGAACTTGATCCATGTCTTCTTCTAGAAGATTTCTCCATGACTTAATTAATACCTTTTAATTAATCAGTTTTCCTAAGTTTAGACTTATGCACCATTACAAAAAGATTAATTATTTTAAATTTTTAATTAATTCGTCTCTAGGTGGAATTTCTAGAAACGAATTCTGGGTTTTGGAGAATACATTTATTCTAGCCTGTCCACCAAATTTCGTGGCTAGAAGATAACCGATGCTATAAAAACTAACAATAAGCAGATAAATGCTGTCTATAAGGCGATGGAACATTTTAGACCATATATTCTCAAGAACCATGTCATGATGTTTGTTCCTCACTCTGCTGTTAGGTCATTGTTCGTGCAACAAAAGCTGGGCGAGAGGAGGGCCAACTGGATGACCTACCTCCAAGAATATGACTAAGAGTTCAAGCTCGCTTACACAGTGAAAGGGCACGAGCTATGCAAATTAACCGTTGAAGCCGTAGACCAACAAAACGAAGAATCATAAGGCTAGGATCACGAGATCGAGATGTACCAAAATGAACTCACCGACACTCATGACTCTTCACCATGGTTCACCGACCTGAAGTAGTATTTAGGGCAAGGGATTTTACCTCCTACCTTGTCTGCGAAACAGAAAAGGGCAGTGCGACTCAAAGCTGTATCCTACCAACTAATACAAGGAAATCTGTTTCATAAGCACCATCACGGCGTGTTACCCAGGTGTTTGGAATATGATTAAGCCCAGCGGGTGCTAAAGGAGCTACATGATGGACCGGCAGGAGGCCACTATGCCGGCGACACCACTACTCATAAGATCATGAGGGCAGGATTCTACTGGCCCACCCTTTTCAAAGATGCACACATTTATGCTCAGAAATGCCCCATCCGTCAAAAGCACGCAGGAAGACAACCTCGGTCGGCCGCTCCCCTACAGTCTATAGCAGTGGAAGGACCTTTTCAACAATGGGGACTGGATGTCATCGGGGAAATCATGCCACACTCATCAAAGCAGCATAGGTATGTACTCATGGCCACATACTATTTCACGAGGTGGGTAGAAGCAATTCCATTATGGCAAATCAACGACAAAGAGGTGATATTTTTTGTCAATCAATACATCATGGCCAGGTTCGACGTTCCAACCTCCCTTGTTTTTGATAATGCTACTTATTTCTCGTCTTTAAAATTTGCTTTGGAAAATAGCATTGTTTTAAAACATTCGGCTAACTATCACCCCCAAGGAAATGGCCTGGTAGAATCCACCAACAAGAACCTAATCCGCATCATCAAAAAGACCTTGCTGTCACACCAAAGAAACTGGCACAATGCCCTGAGCAATGCCGTATGCGCTGACCGAGTTACCCCAAAACCGTCTCTATTTTCTGGTTTATGGGAAAGAAGGCATCTTACCACCCAACCTGTACCTTCCCGCTCTTCAGTTGTCGCAAGAGTCGCGAGGCACCCCTTGCCCTACCGTAAAAAACCGAATCGACACCCTCCTTAAACTGGACGAGGAGACACAAAAGGCTAGGGAAAGTTTGCTGTTCACCAAAGCCGAATCAAGAGATGGTTTGATAAGAAATCCACAGGGAACAATGAGTTCATTGTGGGTGACCTAGTCCTCAAATGGGACAAGGCCCACGATGACAAAGGTGAACACACCAAGTTCCAGGTCTTGTGGATTGGTCCTTTCCAAGTAAAGGAAAAAAATGGCCACCACACCTACAGACTGCAGACTCTAGGAGGGAGGGTTGAACCCCTTCCTGTCAACGACCAAGACCTTAAGTTTTACTTCACTTAGTAGCCTTTACAACTACTTATTCATCCTGTACTATAGTTTCTTTCTTGTCCTTTCCTTTTATTAGCTTTTCCTTTCATCTTCACCCTTTCACCCTCTTTATACCTTTTGTTTTGGAGTCCTTTAATAATGTTTTGCCTTGAATAAAGCATCTGGAACATCATTATAAAGCATCTGGAACATCTGAGATATGTTTCTTTCTGTGTTTGCACTTGACCGGAACTGAAGTCGCGACCAAGGTAGAGTGTTGAACTTTGTTGTAGTGGGGAACTCGATGTCATCCGCGGTACCCTATCCTTCAAGAGTTAATCCTAATGGCTGACTTGGCTGGAATTTTTGAATGAATTGGTTTATCCGGTTGGCTTGAAAAGTGGAGGGGGGAGAAAAATTTAATGAGCATACATATTTCGGGAAAATAATAAAGTGTCTGAAAAACTAGAAACAACCTCTCTTGCAAGTAAAATAAGTCGAGATCCCTTGTCCGCCCAAGCTAATAAATGCCATACGAATAAGTGCAAATAAGCACATGTGAATAAGTGCCAATGAGCACATGAATTAAATTAATAAGGGCAAAAGGACTGAGAAAGGCTTCCTGCGTAGAGAGGCAATGCGACGACTCTGCCGGGGTACTGTCTAGGCTCACTGGCAACGGAGCAACGTTTGCGATTTCTAGGGGTAGTGACTCCGCCCGGGTACTATTCAGGCTCACTGGCAGCAGAGTAACACCAGAGATTTGTAACCACCATACTGAAAATCCTTAAAGCTCATATCATTATTCGACTCCTCTACATCGAGCCAGCAGGAATGGTCCTTATTCTATGTGTGACAACAAGCCGAATCTTAGTAGCTTAAGATTGCTGATCAATATCAAGGGAAGACCTGGAAGCATCAGCGGGACTCACAACCTTAAGACGAAACACTCATTAAGGTCCGCTTTACCCAAGGCCCCTGGCAGCCAGAGATATTGACGTTCTACTAGCGAATCGCCAATTGTTGTAGCTGCTGCAACGACCCTCCAAAATTCCCAACCCTTCAAAATTTTGGAGCCCCTGTACCATCCCCGTGACTATTGCCTATTCTCGACACCTCTTTGGTTGACCTAAACCCTTTTCATCTCGGCACAAGCCTAACTCCGAAAACCTTCAAAGGCTTGTGATCTTGCCTAAGTCACAGGTCGCATCGAAATGACCCTTATGAGCCTAAAAATCGCGACCATGTGACCTACCCCAATTTGTGATTAAGTCAATTAAGACGGGACCCACAACCTTAAGACGAAACACTCATTAAGGTCCACTTTACCCAAGGCCCCTGCCAGCCAAAGATATCGACATTCTACCAGCAAATCGCCAATTGTTGTAGCTTCTGCAACAACCCTCCAAAATTCCCTACCCATCAAAATTTTGGAGCCCTTGTACCATCACCGTGATTGTTGCTTATTCTCGAAACCTCTTCGATTGACCTAAACCCTTTTCATCCTGGCACAAGCCTAACTGCCGAAAACCTTCAAAGGCTTGTGATCTTGCCTAAGTCATAGGTCGCATTGAAATTGTTGATTTGGGGTGGCATCATATGTGCTCTAGCCACTAAAATTGGTAGAGAGGCTATAGCACATGAGATCTCCAAGACTCAGAAATGGTTTGGGCAGAATCTAACCAGTTTGAGAAATATTAAAATAATTAATATTTTTAATGGAGTTCCTAAGTCTAAACTTAGGAAAAATAAAATATTAATGTGAATTAATATAAAACTGGGTTAGAATGGTCCAAAAGTCATGGATCAGGCCGAATCTAATCTTAACCGTTGATTAGAGATTTAATCTCGACTATTGATGGACCAACGAGAAAAGTATAAGAGGAGGCTTGAGGGTCAGTTGGAGGACACATAGAGAGAGATCAAGAACTTGATTTTCTAGGGCAGGGTTTGCTGAGGAAATTGAGTGAGTGATCCGAGTTGCAGCTGAGGGGCAATGAATACATAGCAGAGAGGCAGAGTTAGTACCGGGAGTATCAACGCAGAAGTTAGGAGAGGTTGACGCAGAGCCAGCTAGAGGCCACGTAGAGGCAGCAAGAGCTGCGCAGAGCTAGTGAGGGCTAGCATGTTAGACGCAGAGGCTCCAGAGGCTGACGCAAAGCCTCGAGAGGCTGACGTTGGGCTAGATGGGCTGACGCTGGGCTAGAGAGGCTGACGTTGGGCCAGATAGGTTGATGCTGGGGCCAGAGAGGCTGACGAAGGCCTTAGAGGCAGCGCTAGGAGATTTTTGTGGGACAGATTGGAGCTTGAGAGCTGGATAGGGTGACGCAGTCCCTATCAGGGTGATGCAAAGCAACAGGAGCTGCAGTGTTGCTGTGGGATCGTTCATCCGGTGATTTAGTCGGAATATCTGTCTCCGACTGAGAGGTACTACTACCGAGGGCATTCTCTGTTGGGTGAGCCATTTCTGGCACCCAGGTTGTATTCTGAAAACTGCATATTAATAAAACCCTCTGAATAGCTACACCGGTTTTTCCCGCATTGGGTTTTTTCGGGACATTAGTCCAAAAACAACGTTGTCACTTGTGTGCTTGTTTCTTTCAGTTGATGATCTGTATGTGTTGATACTGTACTTGTATTTATTTTCAGTATTTACATGGTAAATAACTTGTTAAGCAATTGAACAAGTAGGAAGAAACAAATCAGATAGTACAAGAAGAATTTCTAACGGATAGACTTAGAAATTCCAACATGGTATCAGAGCGTGGTTGCAGATCATAGGATAACTGAAGGCATCAACCGAGCAGAGCAACAACAGCGGAAACAACTGTCCCGAGTGACAGAAGCTGTTCCTAGCAGTAAGTAGCAAGGAAGGGGTGACGCAGAGAGGCTGCATCATCAGTTCGAGCCAGGAGGAGGATCAGCGCTAAGGCAGAAAGGAGCAGACCTGACCTACGCAGTCCCCGGTCATCTTTCTCAGTTAGGAAGGATCGACGCTGTGGGCAGGAGGTGCAGATTTTGCTAGTGCCGGGATTGCGCAAAGCCCAAAGGCTCAGACCTTCAGATTGCTAAGGTATAGGAGGCTGTGGGTGAGTTGCGGAGCGAAGCTGGTGGGGTACTGTGGTCAGAACAATACCTAACAGGGTAAGACCAAGGAGGAGGGAGTTGCTGCCGAGGATTTCTAGCCAAGAAATTCGGATCGCTAGTGCAGTTGTGCAAACAATCAGAGTGGGGCATCTCGACATTGGTAGAGGTTTCCAGGAGGGAAATCGAGGCTCAGAGGGAGTCACACTGAAAACTTCCAGACAGGAAGTTGAGAGACTCGAAAGAGAGCAGCGAAATGGCAGTGAATGGGCTAAGAGATCAGGATAGACTAGACAGAGCTTCGAACTTCATAGCCTGGAAGCCAGGATCTTGTCCATTCTAGACAGGTATAGCATCAAACACTTTGCCTTGAAAACGATAGCGATCCCAGTTGACCTGGCTAAAAATGAGAAGTACGAGGAGGCAATGGCCAGGGCTAAGTGCATCATTCTTGACGGGGTCAAGGATCATGTGGTACCACATATTGCCGAGAAGGGTACGACAAATGAGATGTGGGATGCCCTGAAGAAGTTGTATCAACATACTTCTGTGCAGAGGAAGATGTTTCTAGAAAATCAATTGCGGTCATACCAGATGCAGAGGGGAGAGCAGATAGATATCTTCCTCGGGCAATTGACAGAGATCCGGGACCAACTGACTTCCATAGGGGCCATGCCGGATGAGGAGATGTTGGTGAGGACCGCATTGAACGCAGTCTCAGAGGATTGGGAGGTATTTGTCCAGAGCTTACTGGGCAGGGCAAGTCTTCCGGATTGGGAGGAACTGTGGGCGACCCTTCGTCAAGAAGAGATCAGACGGCTGACCAAGGCGGGAAGCAGCGACAAGGGGGTCAGAATCAAAAAGGAGGAAGAGGAGGATGCTACCCTAGCATCTGCGGGAAAGCAGGAGAAACAGAAGAAGCAGGACCTCTCCAAGGTCAAATGCTTCCACTGTGGGGAAATGGGTCACTGTGCGAACCAGTGTCCGAGGAAGAAGAGCAAGGAGAGGCTTCTGAGACCAGGCAGTGCCAGCGAAGGCAGAGAAAGAAGTGGAGACAAATGACGACTGTGCCATGAGTGCTCATACGCCACTTGAGAAGAAGTGGGGAGACATCGAGCTGCAGTCAGATGGACTACAGACGATGAGGGGCATGATCCTTGAGGTACCCAAACTCTTGGATTATACCTTGCTACGGTAGCCCCAAAGAGAAGTAGCATGTTAATTTAGGTATGTTCTATGCTTAGAGCAATTTATTTCAATTTTCACAGTTAACTCAATATCTTTTCCAGATTGGCAATCACATCAGCATTAAAGTAAATTGCAGATAGAACATAAACATAAATCGCAGATAGAACATAAACATAAATCGCAGAAGACAAGCCAAGAGAAGAGGACACAAGATGTGGCGCTAGTCAGGGAAAAACCCCAATGTGGGGAAACCCTTGATCAATTCTTCTTATATGTTCTTCAATAGTTCAGCAGAGAGAGAGAGAGATAATATGTTTACAACAGAAGTCAACACTTTGACTTATCTAGATAAGAGCATAGATCATCTCTAAGAAGATGATACATGAGATGAGTTGAAGACATGCTGCTTCAACTAATTCTCCAAGGTGACTCCTTCACTTATCGTTGTGCTGCATTTCGTCATCATGCTGCACCTCACCGTGCTACACCATGTTGCACCCATCATCACTATGCTGCATCTCATCACGTTTCATTAACCATGAATGTACCCATCACTGTACTGCATTATGTGCCATTGCTGCACCATGTTGCCATCCTGACCTATTTGTCGGTTGCACCTTGCTTGCTTGTTGTCCCTAGCATGCTTGTTCTCCTTAGCATGCTTGTTGTTGCATGCTAGTTGTCCCTTGCATGCTAGCTGCAACATTGCATGCTTGGTGTATTTGCTTGCTAAGTACCATACAACATCCCAATGTTAGTTAGCTGTCCCTTGCATGCTGCTCTCCTTCGGAAACAAATGCTCCGGCTTTTTCGGCAGTTCTGGCAGTTTCGGTTGTTCCCCGCAGTTTCGGCAGTTCCGGTTGTTTCCGACAGTTCTGGGAGTCTCGACAGTTTTGGCTTTCTGGCAGTTCCAGCTTTTATGGCAGTTTCGACAGTTCCAACATTACCGCTTTTCCGGCGTTTCCGGCAGTTCCGACAGTTCCAACATTACCGCTTTTTTTCCGGCGTTTCCGGCAGTTCCAACTTTTCCGGCGTTTCTGGCATTTCCGCATTTGCGGCGTTTCCTGGCTGTTTCGGCAGTTCCGTCTTTTTCCGGCAATTTCGGCTTTTTCGGCTTTTCTGATGTTTCTGGTAGTTCCGGTAGTTCTGAGATTTCCGGTAGTTCCGGGTTTTCCGACAGTTCTGACGTTTCTGACTTTTTTGGCAGTTTCGGCGTTTCTGGCTTTTCGGCAGTTCTGGCGTTACCAGCTTTTCTTCCCTCTAGATCAGGGCAACATTATTCCTTAGGATCTCTCCTCCTACTAAAACTCAAAGACAAGTAGAGAGAGGAAGGGATCCCCAGTGTGTTGAAATGACTTGAAGGCCATCTCTATTTATACTAAAACATTGAGCAGAAGTGGGGTTTATTTGGTTGCTCGCTGACCTTGACAAAATGTCCCATAACACAAATAAATTCATATCTCCATGAATACTTATCGGAATTGGATGATCTTTAGATCAATCCTACACCTCTCGATGAGAGGGATCCAAGAAAAATATCAGCTGCCATAAATAAGATGACCCACATGGAGTTTGGCCCTAGTTGCCAATTTTAACACTCCCTCTCAACTAGGGAGAACTCCATCCATTGATCCATATGTCCAACTGTACTATCTCTACCATCATGCCTTGCACTACTCTGCTCTGCTCTGATCTGCTGAGCTCTGCTCTGCTTTGATCTGCTCTGCTGAACCATGAAGAAGAAGAATTGATCGAGAATGTCTCATACCATTCTCTACTGACCCGAAGTCAGTTTCATCTGAAGAGAGTGTGTCACATCACTCTTACTAACCTGAAGTCAGTTTTATTGATCCCAGATCAATATCACAAGAGAGTGTCTCAAACCACTCATACTGATCCCAGATCAGTTTCATTGATCCCAGATCAATGGAGGTCATCCTAGCATAGGGAGTACGGTAGATACAACGATGCGTCCATCGATAGTACTACTATGGTCCCTATCCTCATTTCCCTGCTCATTGATCAGATGAGAGGTACTTCCCATGAGTCCCAGACTGCATGGGTAGGATGCTTCGACAGGAGAACTAATCATCCTGTCCACATGAGAACGAATCATCATGTCAGTGGATGCCACAGAGAACTAATCATCCTGGCCCATAGGAGAACTAATCATCCTGTTCCACAGTTGCCATGGAGAACAAATCATCCTGGCCCACAGGAGAACTAATCATCCTGTTCCACAGTCACCACGGAGAACAAATCATCCTGGCCCACAGGAGAACTAATCATCCTGTTCCACAGTTGCCACGGGAGAACTAATCATCCCGACCCACAGGAGAACTAATCATCCTGTTCCACAGTTGCCACGAGAGAACTAATCATCCCAACTCACAGAAGAACTAATCATCCTGTTCATAGCGCACCACCAGGGAGGGTGAGTCGCCCTGTGGTTGTATGTTGCTCCAGTAAGTACCCCAAGCCCCCCAAAGCTCCTAGAGCTCAATGCATGCAACATGCAGGACCCTTATAAGAAGGTCTCTCAACAACTCCCAAGTCGTTCGGGAAAGTCACAGATTTGACCTTTCCCAGGGCTTTGACAAAATCTCTGCGACCTGTACATCAATCTCAATGCAATGGAGCCTCCTCGCTCATCGACTTACATCATGTGTACAAACAACTCACTTAAGAGCTTCTGCAACCATGCATCTTCACACGAGATCATACTCGTAGCTATGTATTTGGTCTCGGCCGTGCTTATAGCAACCAGACTTTTGCTTCCTGCCCATCCATGATATCGAAGCAGAATCCAAAGAGAACCAACACTGAGAAGTGCTCTAGTGATCCTCCACACCGCCTACCCATCAGCATTCGAATAATCATGCTCATTCATCATATTTCCGCAGTGTATCTCAATCCATGAGAGATTGTGCCCCCGGAGAATATCTCAAAGATTCTTGGCACCAATCCAGTGAGACTCACCAAATATGAGCTCCCAATGCTAACTGCAAAACATATTTTTAATTAATGGAAAAACCTTGAGCAATTTTTTGAAACCCGTTTCGACTAGCAAGGTGAGTCCATCATCAGGTAATGAGATCTGCAAAACATATGTCCAAAGGGAAGTTCACCAAGAACATCAACGCGAATGAGTTTATGAAACTCAGAGGCATTTCTCAAATCTGGTCTGACATCACTACCATATAACTTTTGAAAGTTGAGATTCTTGAGGTAGTCACAGGCTTGCAATTTATCATTCCACATCCGGAATCCAACTCCCTCTTACTTCTGCAAATGAGAGGGTATGCACCTGTCAGAAATAGGTCGTCCTCATAAGGTGCCGCTATGAGAGTTATATCATCCACAACCTTCGGGTAATGGTTTGGATCTGTTTCCCTCCTAGTGAATCTCAGCTTCATCAGACATCTATCAATCCTCTCATACTACGCCTGGGGTGTTTTGCTTCAAGCCATAAAGGGCTTTCTTCCACCTGTATACATGAGATTCCCGATCATGAATCTCAAACTCCTCGGGGTGTTCCAAACCTGTGGACCTGCTGCATGAGGGGAATGGTCTCCTTATAAGATTTTCCTTTGGTACATCTCTGACATGTACCTTCATGCTCTACTTGAATTCAGACATCCCTATCACCATCTGACTCACATCGGGTAGGCCCCATAGGTAGACCTCCGGTGTTATAGATGCGATATTTCAATTGAAATGATCCCCAATGGACCATCCTGCAACTTGATACAAATTGCCAACCCGAAACCCATGAGAAAAAGCATCTTTGAAAATTCTATTTTTAATTTTTTTTTTTTTAACACGTACCTTTCTATTGATGAATGCCACCCTGAAACCTTCGACTTCCATTTTCGAGATGGACACCAAGTTCTTCTTGCGATCAGGTACATAAAAGAGATTCTGTAAATGAATCGAGTTACCCTCATTCAATTGAGGGTTAACATTCCCTACACCCTTTCCGGGATAGGTGGCATTGGCTCCAAGTATAATCCCACGATTATTTCCATCTCTACCAAATTAGAGAGTGCACCCATCTATCCGATGAAGTTCCTTGAAGCACTACAATCAATAAGCCAGATTCCCAAAGAATCTGAAGGAGAGGGCCAATACAAGATAACGCTTCTTTATCTTATCAGAAACAACATTTGATTCTTCATACTTGGGTTCCTTGCTTTCTTTGAAGAGTAGGCCATTTCCTTGATGACCTGCATTACCTGTCATTCCTTTGATCATTGAAGATGTCCCTGAATGATTGTTATCATCATCAAGTGATGTGTCCCTGCCATTCAGACACTCCTTCACATAATGGCCGAACTAGTTATCTAGCTTTCCTTCCACCCTGAGATCCGGTCTTCCAATGAAGTGATCTTTAGGTAGGCCATATTCCGCTGTGCCATTTTGATAATATTCTCTGCTTCGACTTCACCCTTGGTGAATTTGAAGAGGGATGAGGAATCCATTGATCCTTTTTTTCTCCCCAACTGTCTTCGGTGATTGCTCTTTCTCTCACTCTTGCTTGGGCATTGCCTTCACCTCAGCGTTGATACCATGTTCTTTTTAGGTATGTTCTATGCTTAGAGCAATTTATTTAAATTTTCACAGTTAGCTTAATACCTTTTCCAGATTAGCAATCACATTAGCATTAAAGTAAACTGCAGATAGAACATAAACATAAATCGCAGAAGACAAGCCAAGATAAGAGGACATAAGATGTGGCGCTAGCCAGGGAAAAAACCCCAATGTGGGGAAACCCTTGATCAATTCTTCTTATATGTTTTCAATAGACCTCATCGCGCTACACCATGCTGCACCTATCATCACTATGCTGTATCTCATCACGCTTCATTAACCATGACTGTACCCATCATTGTATTGCATTATGTGCCATACTGCACCATGTTGCCATCCTGACCTATGTGTTGGTTGCACCTTGCTTGCTTGTTGTCCCTTGCATGCTTGTTGTTGCATGCTAGTATGTCCTTGCATGCTAGCTGTAACATTGCATGCTTGGTGTATTTGCTGCTAAGTACCATACAACTGTCCCAATGTTAGTTAGCTGTCCTTTGCATGCTGCTCTCCTTCGGAGACAGATGTTCTGGTAGTTCCGGCAGTTCTCTTGCAGTTCCAGCTGTTCCTGGCAGTTCCGGTTGTTCCCGACAGTTCTGGCAGTTCTGGCTTTTCCGGCAGTTCCGACAGTTCCAACATTTCTGGCTTTCCGGCTTTTTCGGCAGTTCCGTCTTTTCCGGCAATTTCGGCTTTTCGACTTTCTGGCAGTTCCGACTTTTCTGGCTTTTTCTGGCATTTCCGCAATTCCGGCTTTTTTGGCAGTTCCGACTTTTCTGGTAGTTCCGACAGTTTCGTCTTTTCTAGAAGTTCCACAGCTTTTCTGGCATTCCGACTTTTCCGACATTTCCGGCTTTTTCGGCAGTTCTGGCTTTTCTGGCTTTTTTGCGCTCTGGATCAAGGCAATGTTATTCCTTAGGATCTCTTTCTTACTAAAACCCAAAGACAAGTAGAGAGAGGAAGAGATCCCAAGTGTGTTGAAGGCCAAGTGGGGTTTATTTGGTCGCTGGCCGACCTTGACGAATTGTCCCATAACACAAATAAATTCATATCTCCATGAATACTTATCGGAATTGGATGATCTTTAGATCAATCCTACACCTCTCGATAGAGGGATCCAAGAAAAATATCAGTTGCCATAAATAAAATGACCCACATGGAGTTTGGCCCTAGTTGCCAATTTTAACATAGCAGGACTAGCGGATGTCAGTAGAGACAGATGTAGATGGAGCGACAAAGGTGCTACAGTGCAGGAGTCCCGGGACAGCGTGAGGTAGCAGTGCAAGATGCATGGAGTTTTTGCAGCAATGCAGAGTTCAGTAGAGGGAGCACTTGTCAGCGACAGAGGGAGCTTTAGCATCGGGAGTGTTTCTAACCTTACAAAGATGTCAGAATTGGGAGGATCAGTTCTTACTTCTCAGTAACTGAGTTGCAGTGCAGCAGTTAGCAGTGGCAGTGCTATGGGCAGCACGATGTAGCATGATGAGAGGGGATGTAGTGCAGATGCAACAATGGTAGTGGCAAGGCCATGGGCAACATCACAGATGTAGAGGGAACTGTCGTACGAATGCAACAGTGGCAGTTGCAGGGCCATGGGTAGCAGTACATGATGCAACAGTGCAGAGGATGTTGGGCGGGGAGGCCTAGCATCAACACAGGGACCGATGCTGGATGACCAGGGATACTTATGAGGAGTATTACTAGAGCACAGTCCTCGCTAAGAGGGAGTGTTGATTTGGGGTAGCATTGGATGTGCTCTAGCCACGAAAATTGGTGGAGAGGCTATAGCACATGAGATCTCCAAGACTCGGAAATGGTTTGGGTAGAATCTAACCAGTTTGAGAAATATTAAAATAATTAATATTTTTAATGGAGTTCCTAATTCTAAACTTAGGAAAAATAAAATATTAATGTGAATTATTATAAAACTGGGTTAGAATGGTCCAAAAGTCATGGATCAAGCCAAAACTAATCTTAGCCATTGATTAGAGATTTGATCTCGGCCGTTTGATGGACCAACGAGAAAGTAAAGAGGAGAGGAGCTTGAGGGTCAGTTGGAGGACACACCGAGAGAGATCAAGAACTCGATTTTTTGGGGCAAGGTTTGCTGAGGAAATTGAGTGAGTGATCTGAGTTGCAGCTGAGGGGCAGTGAATACATAGCAGAGAGGCAGAGTTAGTACCAGGAGGATCAGTGCAGAAGCCGAGAGAGGTTGACGCAGAGCCAGCTAGAGGCCAACGCAGAGGCAGCCAGGAGCTGCGTAGAGCTAGTGAGGGCCAGCATGTGAGACGCAAAGGCTCCAGAGGCTGACGCTGGGCCAAATAGGTTGATGTTGGGCCAAAGAGGCTGACGCAAAGCCCCGAGTGGTTGACCCTGGCCAAATAGGCTGACGCTGGCAGAGAGGTTGACGCAGAGCCCCGAGTGGCTGATGCTGGGCCAAAGAGGTTGAACGCAGAGCCCGAGTGGCTGACGCTGGGCCAAATAGGCTAACGCTGGGCCCGAGAGGCTGGCACAGGCCTTGAGAGGCAGCGCTAGGAGATTTTACGTGGGACAGATTGGCGCTGGAGAGTTGGATAGGGCGACGCAGAGCAGTAAGGAGCTGCATTGTTGTTGTGGGATCGTTCATTCGGTGATTTAGCCGAATATCTGTCTTCAACTGAGAGGTACTACTGCCGAGGGCATTCTCTATTGGGTGAGCCATTTTTGGCACCTAGGTTGTATTCTGAAAACTGCATAATAATAAAACCTCTGAATAGCTGCACCGGTTTTCCCGCATTGGGTTTTCCG